>LDKF01000247.1:43534-56149 GCA_001026735.1 Rotylenchulus reniformis | reverse complement strand
TGGTGGCGAGACCAAGGGACCTGGTGAGGTCGGCGAGGTCGAAGAGCCCCGAGAATTGAGTGTGGTGGAACCTGCCCAAGGGCAGTACGAAAATGGAGATAAGGAAGGGACGGTGCAGGTGGCGCGTGAACCGGAGGTGGTTGTTCAGGCCGAAGTACCTGACCAGGGGGGCGACGAGATGGAGTGTGATGTAGCGGCTGCGGGCGATGAGGGGTTGGTGGACCCGGGACTGGCAGCCCCGGTTGGTGTGGACCCGGGGGACCCGTTGGGACTCCGTCAGATGGTGCCGGATGGTGAGTCGGTGATGGAAACTGACCAGGTTGGCCAGAAGGAATCTGGCCAGGTTCAATCTGCCCAAGGGCAGTATGCAAATTTTGGGAGTGGTTTTGGCCATGGTGAGTTTGGCGGTTCGTCGCGGAACGAATCGGCCAAGGCGTCAGGGAGCTCGGCTGCAGCGGGTGATAGTTTTGGTAATGGTGGGTTTGGTGGTGTTCTGCGCACGAGTCAATGGACAAAGAAGGGGGATCTGGGGATTTCAGGGCCAAGCCAGAAGTGTCTGGCCGATGCGGATGGGGCTTTGGTTGGACGACTGCAGGTCGGTACGATTGAACCGAGGTGGACTCGCGGAGCTGGTCAGGGACCGCCGGATTCAGCCGACAAGGAGACCAAGAAGCCCAAGAAGTACATAGTGGCCCAGGTGAGACCCCGTTTTGCCCCGAATGACCCCAGGCACGTGGAGGAGGAGGGTGTCATAGCGGCGCGCATTGATCCCGAGGCATACGGTTGGCCGGAACTCATGTGGGTGTCGAAGGCCAAGATCAGCAGCAGTCGTCCCGTGGAAATGGGGGACACGCTGGTGATCAGCCGCTTCGTGTGGTCAACTGGAGAGAGCGGCTGGGGCGGCAGAGGCGACTGGATCTATGAAGGGAAGCTCAACTACCAGGCCGAGGCTGTGCAAATTGTGGGATGCCGCCAGGACGAGCTCGTTCCTTCTGTTGGGCTCGTTTTGAGCGTGGAGCAGTACTCTCCGAGGGAGGGCGGCAAGCGCCTAAAGGCAGCGGATGTTGCGGCACCAGAGTTGATCCGTGCCATGAAGGTCTTCAGGCGGCACCTTCCAGAGGGGGTTGCCGACAGTGAGGTGCGTTTCAAGGGGGTTTTGGACCTTAAGCTTATTGAGGTACGGCGGCCACCCGTTGCCTACATTCATCCCAAATACGTGCTGCCCAAGGGATTTCCGGCAAAGACAGGTGAAGAGTGGCTGACACCTCAGCCCTTCGTCATTGCTTCGGCAACGCCGTTGAGCGGGTTCACCTATCCGTTCGGTCCGCAGCTGAGCATGGAAGCAGTCAAGCTTGGCGAGAGCGTGATGGCAGCGGCTGTGGCGGCTCAGGCCATTGATTTGCGTCAGCTTCAGCGCAAGAGCACGCTGATTGTGCAGCCGGAGGGGCTCAGGGTAACGGAAGGGGACAGGGTTGAGTTTGCCTTCAGGTGGCGAGTTCGCTCGAAGGCTCAGCTTTCGGAGCTTGGTGATGTTTGGGAAAGGGACGCCGTAGTCGACTGTTTCGTGGATCAGAGTGAGGACAGGAAGGCTTGCGCGTCCGGCTTCGTGACGGAATCCGTCCCAAGGGCTTCGGCTGTTGCCTTTGAGCTCCGTGTGCGTGTTCTCCTGGGGATCAAGCAGGACGCCGATTCGCAACGCGCCGAGCAGTACGAATGGCTGCAGGATGGGCTGATGGAAGCAGTGGAGCTGAAGCCAATGCTGTCGGCTCGGACCCTGCAGAACCGCGCGTGGCGTCTGGCTGGACATGTGCCCACGTCGGCAGCGGCGGATGAGGAACGACCTGCTGGAAGGGTGATGAGCATGCTCCTTGGCCGACCGATCACACAGGAACCGGTGCAGCTGGAGAGTGAGCAAATTTNGGCGACTGGATCTATGAAGGGAAGCTCAACTACCAGGCCGAGGCTGTGCAAATTGTGGGATGCCGCCAGGACGAGCTCGTTCCTTCTGTTGGGCTCGTTTTGAGCGTGGAGCAGTACTCTCCGAGGGAGGGCGGCAAGCGCCTAAAGGCAGCGGATGTTGCGGCACCAGAGTTGATCCGTGCCATGAAGGTCTTCAGGCGGCACCTTCCAGAGGGGGTTGCCGACAGTGAGGTGCGTTTCAAGGGGGTTTTGGACCTTAAGCTTATTGAGGTACGGCGGCCACCCGTTGCCTACATTCATCCCAAATACGTGCTGCCCAAGGGATTTCCGGCAAAGACAGGTGAAGAGTGGCTGACACCTCAGCCCTTCGTCATTGCTTCGGCAACGCCGTTGAGCGGGTTCACCTATCCGTTCGGTCCGCAGCTGAGCATGGAAGCAGTCAAGCTTGGCGAGAGCGTGATGGCAGCGGCTGTGGCGGCTCAGGCCATTGATTTGCGTCAGCTTCAGCGCAAGAGCACGCTGATTGTGCAGCCGGAGGGGCTCAGGGTAACGGAAGGGGACAGGGTTGAGTTTGCCTTCAGGTGGCGAGTTCGCTCGAAGGCTCAGCTTTCGGAGCTTGGTGATGTTCGGGAAAGGGACGCCGTAGTCGACTGTTTCGTGGATCAGAGTGAGGACAGGAAGGCTTGCGCGTCCGGCTTCGTGACGGAATCCGTCCCAAGGGCTTCGGCTGTTGCCTTTGAGCTCCGTGTGCGTGTTCTCCTGGGGATCAAGCAGGACGCCGATTCGCAACGCGCCGAGCAGTACGAATGGCTGCAGGATGGGCTGATGGAAGCAGTGGAGCTGAAGCCAATGCTGTCGGCTCGGACCCTGCAGAACCGCGCGTGGCGTCTGGCTGGACATGTGCCCACGTCGGCAGCGGCGGATGAGGAACGACCTGCTGGAAGGGTGATGAGCATGCTCCTTGGCCGACCGATCACACAGGAACCGGTGCAGCTGGAGAGTGAGCAAATTTTGAACGAGGGGGCTTTGGGGCTTTTGAAGGAAGGTCAGCGAGAAACTGCGGCCCTCCTGCTGGACCCACACCCACGCGTGGTGTTCATGCAGGCAGGGCCTGGAACCGGAAAAACGTACACCGCCTCGGCGATCGGAGAGGCGGTTGCGGCGATCAATCCGGAGGCGCGCATCCTTGCCATCGCTCCTCCGAACGTGGCCGTCATGCGCCTAGTGGAGCAGTTTCACCGGGCAATGCAGGTTGCGGGTAGGGTGGTGCCTATGGTGGCCCTTTTCAGCGGGACTGGCAAGACGGCGTACGCAGCTCAGCTCCAGGGGATCGGGTCCCACCTGCTTGCGAGTGCCGTTGAGGCGGACGAATTTCAGCAGGTGCTGAACCAGATGACGCGGGAGGATGCGGAACCGGTGAAGAGGAAGGTGGACCGCTACCTGATGGCGTGCGACCGCAACCCGCGTGTCGCACAGGAGGCCCTGGTTGCTCGCCTGCTCAAGGAGCACGCCGAAAGACGAATTGTGTTCGCCACCTTATCGTTTGCGGAACAAGTCGCCGAATTGTTTTCCGGGACTACCCACTTGATCCTGGACGAAGCCGGCCAGGCTTCATTGACGCAAGTTTTGTCCCTGGTTTCCCAGCTCCCCAATTTAAAGAAGGTGCTTGTGATGGGCGACAGGAGGCAACTACGAGTTCATTTGCCCTCATTGCCGCGGGCCGCGCAGCAAGGCTTCGGCCTAGATTCCATCATCCAGTGTTTGGATGCTGCGGATGGGGTGGAAGTAACCACGCTCGATGTCTGCTACAGGTCGCATCCCGCCTTGGTCCGTTGCATCCATGCTGCCTGTTATGAACCGCATGGTGAGCGTCTCGTTGCTGGGAGGCACCCGGAGGAGTTGTCGCTGTTGATGGGGCGCGAGGACTTCAAAACCCCGGTAAAGAATGTCCCCCTTGTGTTGATTCACCAGGAAGGCGCGGCTGAGCCTGATGAGGTGTCGCTGTCTTCGCTTGACCGGGAGCAGACTGTGACAGCGATGCGCGTTCTCCGTCGGCTGCAGCGAGTGTTCGGTGAAGCGGCATCTGTCCGGTGTGTGTGCCTCTACGGAGCCCAGGCTCGAGCCATTCAGGCCGTGATCGACCGCAATCCGGAGCTCGCCTACGTGGTCGTCACCACAGCCGATGCCACGCAAGGGCACGAGGCCGATTTTGTGGTCCTTGTGACCACTGCGTCGCACTACATCAGCGGGAACGATAGGCGTGCGCCGTTCTGGGCTGAGCCAGACCGGATGGATGTTGCGGGTTCGAGGGCGGCGCACGGGATGTTCATCGTGGGCGACCTGATCATGCTCCACAAGTCAGAGGTGTGGCGGCGATTCTTGACCCAAGCAATGAGGGAGACGGTGGTCACCGACCCGTCTTATCTTGATGTGGTCCAAGAGGAGGGCAATCGGTATGGCGGGCGGGGTCAGCTTCTTTCGGAGGATGGGCAGGAGGTAAGAGCCGCTTACTTCTACGTGCGGTTGCAAGGTAATCAACCCGGGAGCAGTTCGGGTTCGGGTGGTGGCACAGGCGGGGTCAACCGGTACTCACCATTCCTTCCTAGGAACGACGGGCGCGGGCGGCGCAACTGAGCGAGGGCACAGAAGGATGGATGAGTGATCCGTTCATCTCGACAGCCGAGCGATTCTTCCTCCTCTTCCCTCCTTTTTTTTTCCCTTCCCCCCCCTCCTCCGGAAAGTGAAGGTCTTGGCAACACCCAACCAAAATTATTATTTTTTTAATTAAAAGGCCATCTGGGACCCCCTATAGCTTCCGTCTTCTTCTTTTCACCCCTCTCTCTCTCTTCTCTTTTATCTCCTTCTGGGTGGGATTGCTATCTGACGGGGTGTGTGGGGAGGGCTGTGTCAGCTCAGGATGGACTCGGGCTGGATCGTTCGTGGGAGGTTCTGCAGCAACGACCCTGATCGGGATGACACCAGAGCAGCAACATCACTCTGCCTCAGGCAACAACATCGCCAACTTCATCGTCAGCAGCATGCTTCGGCATTCGGCACGGTCTACTAATCCAGGAACAACATCGATGACCGTTGCTGGGCTCTTCTCGTCGCGGATGAGCTTTTGCCAGAAGAAGCGCACCATGTTCGCAGGCTACGCCATCGGCCGTCCACAGTCCCGTGTTCCCTACACCGGGAACTGCTCGGGGTCAACTGAGGCCCGATAGCACCCTGTGGGGCACCAGGGATGACGGCCTCCCCGGGAAGTGGAAAGTCCCTATGTGGTTCGGCCTCAACATCATGGCAACTTCAACATCAAAGGTCGGCCGTGTCCGCAGTCTCAGAGGGAGACCGCGCGGACTGACCATCTCGAACTTGGGCGGCTGCGTTGACAACATCGACGACGATTGAGATGAGGTGAGCGTCGTGCTACAACGGTGAACTTTTGCTGATGGGACAGGTTCTGCAGCGAGATTACGACGACGGCTTTGAAGGGAGATTGGATGGAGTTGGCATGGTCTAAACTGCGCATTCTGTTGGGGATCTTTCTCATCTGGTTGGGTTTCTCCTTATTTTCTTTCTCTTGAGGATCGAGGACGATCCTGGGGAAGGGGGGAGTTGTAAGGGACTTCCAGGTGGTCTTCCAAAAATCAATCTTTCTTTTGGGTGCTGCTGATCCCTTTGCCTTTCCGGTCTTTGATCATCTGTGCCTATTTCCATTGCCCCGCCCCTCACATGTTGTGCTATCCCTTTTCCCCTGTCAGTCAGTCGGGGATGAACGATCGGATCGGAGTTGTATGTGTTTTCTCTCTTGATGCTGTTCTTGAGATAAAGGTGCTGAGTGGAAGTTGGATCGACATCGGAGTTCGGGGTGGTTTAGGGGAGTTTCCATTCCAAACCCAGGGCCCGGGTTTCCCTCCCCATTTCCATTCCCTGTCCTCTTGTCGTCATCCTCTTGTCCTCCATTCCACTTCCCCAAAATCCCAACTCTGGGGGCCCAACACACTACCCTCACTATAGCTCAAAATACCACAGAGAAATTTGTTCTATAAATTTATCTGATGATTTATTCACAATTTTANAAGTCCCTATGTGGTTCGGCCTCAACATCATGGCAACTTCAACATCAAAGGTCGGCCGTGTCCGCAGTCTCAGAGGGAGACCGCGCGGACTGACCATCTCGAACTTGGGCGGCTGCGTTGACAACATCGACGACGATTGAGATGAGGTGAGCGTCGTGCTACAACGGTGAACTTTTGCTGATGGGACAGGTTCTGCAGCGAGATTACGACGACGGCTTTGAAGGGAGATTGGATGGAGTTGGCATGGTCTAAACTGCGCATTCTGTTGGGGATCTTTCTCATCTGGTTGGGTTTCTCCTTATTTTCTTTCTCTTGAGGATCGAGGACGATCCTGGGGAAGGGGGGAGTTGTAAGTGACTTCCAGGTGGTCTTCCAAAAATCAATCTTTCTTTTGGGTGCTGCTGATCCCTTTGCCTTTCCGGTCTTTGATCATCTGTGCCTATTTCCATTGCCCCGCCCCTCACATGTTGTGCTATCCCTTTTCCCCTGTCAGTCAGTCGGGGATGAACGATCGGATCGGAGTTGTATGTGTTTTCTCTCTTGATGCTGTTCTTGAGATAAAGGTGCTGAGTGGAAGTTGGATCGACATCGGAGTTCGGGGTGGTTTAGGGGAGTTTCCATTCCAAACCCAGGGCCCGGGTTTCCCTCCCCATTTCCATTCCCTGTCCTCTTGTCGTCATCCTCTTGTCCTCCATTCCACTTCCCCAAAATCCCAACTCTGGGGGCCCAACACACTACCCTCACTTCAGGTAAACCTCAGAATTATTTTTAATTGGAATTATTAAATTTAATATTGTTCATAAGTTATTTACAGAGAAAATTTGTGCAATTTGTCTTATAGAAATTGAGTCAGAAGCCGGAATAACCAAATTGCCGTTTTGCAAAGTATAATATAAGAAAATTATTATTATTTTTTTTTATTTCAATTAATTAAGCATCAATTTCATGTTCAATGCATAGAAGAATGGTATAAAATATTGAAAACTAATATTCAATGAAATTTTATTTTTAAATTAATTACCCAGGGTCACAATTAGAGGGAACAGAACCTGTCCAACTTGTCGCGCTAATGTACCAGAAGATTGGAAAACTGACATGGAAACAACGGACAATAAAATGCAAAACAATGAAATAATAACAGATAACATTGAAAACAATCACGTTAGCAGAAATATTGACAGAGGTGAGAATATTATTATTCCGGTTATTATAATTAGAATATAAAAATAAAACAATTATATTATAAAATAAAATTTTTATACAAAAAATATTTTTTTAATATACATGAAATATATTTATTTTAATAAAAAAATTTGACATAATTAGCTTTTCTGTATTTATGGACTAAAAAACAAATTAAATGATTTCTCCACGAAAAATCATATTTAATTACAAAAAAAATAATTTAGGTTTGCCGAGAAGACTTGTGTCTAATCCAGCTCGACGCACAGGTTGGTGATTTTCTTAATTATATTTTATTACCTATATTCATTGTTCGTACATCTTTTCCTGTTCTCGCAATCTTCGCCTCAGTGCTTTGCTGACCGGTTTCGGTCAGTGACCGGTCATATGACCACTGACCTGACCACTGACCAGACCTGACCTGACCGGGCTCCCGGTCAGGTCAGTGGTAATTATTAGAGATGCTCGAGACTCTCGGTCTCGACTCCCGAGTCGAGATTTTTCTCGGTTTTTTCGACTCTCGTTCTCGGGCTCATTTTTCGGGTGGGGATTCTCGGAAAACGAGACATTTTTACACTGGATATTCTGGGATTTTTCCAAAATTTGAAAAAAATTTGGACCATTTTTCCTAAGGAAGTAACATAAAAATCGCAAAATTTTCTCCGTCGGTCCCTATCGGGACCGCCGCCGCCTCTCATTATAGAAGAAATTTTCAGGCAAAAATTTTCAAACTTTTAAAAAGGCTTAAATCTAAAATTTTTCTCCGGTATTCCCTAAGGAGGCTGCCGACAACACTTGGTAAATTTTAACATTTTCATTTTTATAGCATCTTTGTAAATTTTGCCGCGGATACCCTCCGACTCCACTTTCGTAAAAATTTTCGCTTGTTACATATTAAAATTTTTTCGTTGACATCGAATATTTCTTTATTGTTTTTTTTCCAATTTTTGGGGTTTAATTTTATTATTTAATTTTTGAATATAATATTACAAGATAAAGATTTTTTCATGTAATTTAAAATTTATTATGTCGAATTAATTTGTCCCTTATGTTTTTGCCTTATTCAACAGCAGCAGTTTTCTTTCATTTTAACTTTAGATAATTGAAATAATTGAACTTTTTATGCATTTTCAAGAGAAAAATAAAAATTTCTCGGATTTCTCGGTCTCGAGCTCGACTCTCGAGGTCATTTCTCGGTCTCGGGTCCATTTCTCGGTCTCGAGCTCGGTTCTCGATTCTCGGAAAAATTTGACACTCGAGCATCTTTGGTCATTATGTGAACGGGTGGCCTGGTCACTGACCGGAAATTGGAGAAAAAGACCCAAAAATGCACCACTAACTTGTAAGAATAGCATTTCTGCCGAAATTTTGAAATTTAGAGAAAATTTGGAATTATNGGGGTCAACTGAGGCCCGATAGCACCCTGTGGGGCACCAGGGATGACGGCCTCCCCGGGAAGTGGAAAGTCCCTATGTGGTTCGGCCTCAACATCATGGCAACTTCAACATCAAAGGTCGGCCGTGTCCGCAGTCTCAGAGGGAGACCGCGCGGACTGACCATCTCGAACTTGGGCGGCTGCGTTGACAACATCGACGACGATTGAGATGAGGTGAGCGTCGTGCTACAACGGTGAACTTTTGCTGATGGGACAGGTTCTGCAGCGAGATTACGACGACGGCTTTGAAGGGAGATTGGATGGAGTTGGCATGGTCTAAACTGCGCATTCTGTTGGGGATCTTTCTCATCTGGTTGGGTTTCTCCTTATTTTCTTTCTCTTGAGGATCGAGGACGATCCTGGGGAAGGGGGGAGTTGTAAGGGACTTCCAGGTGGTCTTCCAAAAATCAATCTTTCTTTTGGGTGCTGCTGATCCCTTTGCCTTTCCGGTCTTTGATCATCTGTGCCTATTTCCATTGCCCCGCCCCTCACATGTTGTGCTATCCCTTTTCCCCTGTCAGTCAGTCGGGGATGAACGATCGGATCGGAGTTGTATGTGTTTTCTCTCTTGATGCTGTTCTTGAGATAAAGGTGCTGAGTGGAAGTTGGATCGACATCGGAGTTCGGGGTGGTTTAGGGGAGTTTCCATTCCAAACCCAGGGCCCGGGTTTCCCTCCCCATTTCCATTCCCTGTCCTCTTGTCGTCATCCTCTTGTCCTCCATTCCACTTCCCCAAAATCCCAACTCTGGGGGCCCAACACACTACCCTCACTATAGCTCAAAATACCACAGAGAAATTTGTTCTATAAATTTATCTGATGATTTATTCACAATTTTACACCGTTTTAAAAGGTGCCAGGATTTTGGCGTCAATAGATAGCCCTGAATGTCTGCTACAAAATTGCAAAAACCATCATCCGGATTGGCCAAGTGGTAAAAAAACTTATGGCCAGATCTTTGGCCCAAACCACGATTTTTTTTGTTTAATTTGGCTATAACTTTTTTTGCGCTTAGCCAGCCGGATGTTCGCTTTTGCAATTTTATAGCAGACATTCAGGGCTATTTTTGACACCAAACTCTTTTCTCCAGGTTTATTTTTTCCAGGTTCTAGCTTCCACACTCAAACGGCCACACTCTAACGTCCCCTACCGCTGTATAGGGCTATTTAAATGCCAACAGGCATTCGAAATATAAGTTATAACTTATAACAATTTATTGACGATGACGCCAAACTAACCCCTACTCCCCCACCTAAATAAGAAAATTTTCTTTTTTTACAAAACAAAAATCCTTGAGATTTTTGAAAAAATCCAAAATTACCAGGTGCGGGCATAAAAAAGTTCGCTTTTTTAGAAATGTTTGTGTTTTTAGATTTTCAATAATTTATTGTAAATTTTCTGCTTTTATCAGTCTCCCTGAAGTCTCCTCTATCCGCATTAATTTTTTTAGATTTTTTCAACTAATTTTACATGGAATTTTATTCGACGCAATGACCGAGGGTATAGAAAATTTTGATTCCATTTTCCACATCCTACTCAAAAACCGAAAAAATGCAGTGAAAGAAAATTAAAACTGTAATAAAACATTGGAAATGGATATATTCCTTTGATTAATGGCGTTAAAATGATTTCAGAAATTACATTTTGGCAAAAGATGCACCAAACTTAAAAGGGGTCCAAAAACCCATTCGTCAAGGACAAAAAGGTTTTGACCTTCAGAGAAAAGAGGTACGGAGAAATATTCTGCATAGAATTATAGCCAAGATATAGGCCTATCAAGCTGTAATAGAGTTGATTCCAAAAAACAGTTCCCTTGAAAAATTTTGTTCTCACAAAGGTCCGGTCACCCGTGTGTTCATCGAAACAGCAATGGGAAAAGGCTTGTCTTTAAAGTGTGACTAGACAAAGAAAATGCNGAAATATAAGTTATAACTTATAACAATTTATTGACGATGACGCCAAACTAACCCCTACTCCCCCACCTAAATAAGAAAATTTTCTTTTTTTACAAAACAAAAATCCTTGAGATTTTTGAAAAAATCCAAAATTACCAGGTGCGGGCATAAAAAAGTTCGCTTTTTTAGAAATGTTTGTGTTTTTAGATTTTCAATAATTTATTGTAAATTTTCTGCTTTTATCAGTCTCCCTGAAGTCTCCTCTATCCGCATTAATTTTTTTAGATTTTTTCAACTAATTTTACATGGAATTTTATTCGACGCAATGACCGAGGGTATAGAAAATTTTGATTCCATTTTCCACATCCTACTCAAAAACCGAAAAAATGCAGTGAAAGAAAATTAAAACTGTAATAAAACATTGGAAATGGATATATTCCTTTGATTAATGGCGTTAAAATGATTTCAGAAATTACATTTTGGCAAAAGATGCACCAAACTTAAAAGGGGTCCAAAAACCCATTCGTCAAGGACAAAAAGGTTTTGACCTTCAGAGAAAAGAGGTACGGAGAAATATTCTGCATAGAATTATAGCCAAGATATAGGCCTATCAAGCTGTAATAGAGTTGATTCCAAAAAACAGTTCCCTTGAAAAATTTTGTTCTCACAAAGGTCCGGTCACCCGTGTGTTCATCGAAACAGCAATGGGAAAAGGCTTGTCTTTAAAGTGTGACTAGACAAAGAAAATGCTAAGTTTTCAGAAAACGGATTAAATAGATTGAAAGTTAGATCCATTATGATTGTTTTCTACAAAAATGGAATTATGAAAGCCCATGAAAACTTGGTTTTTGATCCCTTGACTCAATCTCGTTTGGAAAGATGGATTTTTTGAATTTTGACCCAATTCGTATCCGAATGTTTGGCAAGAGCTTCTCTTTTAGTTCTATTCTGGTACGGACAACCCTATATCATTTAATTACGCAGGGTATAATTTTCAATGGATCCTTAATAGAATTTTATGGAAAGTTTAATAGACCCACCATACCTCCAAGGCAGTATCCCACCCCAGCACTCAAATGTCATCCTCAATTACTCCCATTAACTCAATTGTCAAGAAGATGTTTGATTCCCCGCCTGATACCTTAGACCTTGTCCTTTAAATTCATCACCAAATTATTTTCCCAGAAATCCACTTACGGGGTTATTGCCTCATTGAATTTCTCTAGGTCGGATATTTGATTGGGCCATACCCTACCTCAAAGATGGGCACAGATTTTTTTGAAAATGGTATTAATATATTCTTGACTCATTGGATAAAGATAGTTGAGACCCTGGGGGAATACTTTATTGGATGATTTCATTGATTGCACTTTGTTTTGATTTTTAATGAATTTTTTTGTTGATAAAAATTTGTTGAAAAAAAAGCGAAACTAATTATGCATTGACCTAGTATTATCCAATACTTTGGTTTCACGCGATTTGGCCATCCTGATTGGCCATCCTACCTTCTTACATTTTTATTTTTTTGAAATTTGAAGAAAAACCGAATTTATTCAAAAATATCGAAAGTACGGATTGGATGCGTAAACTGGAGTAGAGCCAAAATCGCATCGCTTTTTCGCATTTAGCTGATGGAGCAAAAATTCTGCTTTTAATTCCTATCACTTTTTTAATTCAATGGAAAGGATGTTTTCATTGGCGGGTCATATTTCTGCAAATTATTTATGTGCATTATAATTTTTAATTATAAAAATCTGCACAACTTTGATTTTTATATTTTTGGTCTAATAATTCTTACAAAAAAAATTTCGACCAAGACTCTACATTTATCACTTTTTTCAACGACCTAGCACCGATTTTCCCAACCCTATTCTTAAGTGAACATTAAATATATGCTACGATTTTTTGTATTCCTTTGTAGAAAAAATAACGGATGTTACTATTTATGATTATATAGAACATTAAATGAAACTTTGATATTTGTTTAGAAATTACTGCACTTACCAGTGTAAAAATTATAAAAAATTATAACATTTTTTGACGAGTTAAAATTGAGATTATGAGTATACAAAAACTGGTACTTTCCTGTTAACGGGGGGGGGGGG
>LDKF01000247.1:0-43507 GCA_001026735.1 Rotylenchulus reniformis | reverse complement strand
CCCCCCCCCCCCCCCCCCCCGTTAACAGGAAAGTACCCAAAAACTCCTACACTATCACTTAAAATACGAATAAAAACACATAATTTTATCTGGTGATTTCAATATATCATACATTAATTGGCAAGTTTTGGCACTTGGCAATTTCCATCTTTTTAAAAATCCATTATGGCATTTTTATTTTTTCAACTTTTCGAACAGTTTTCTACTACATGAAAAACATTGAAATGTTACTTATTTGAGTTTCAACCAATAATAAAAATTTTTGGATAATTTTAATGGTTTTTACAAACCTAATTTGAAAATTTCACGTGGATAATTTTACTAATTTATGCGGATATTTTGCGATTTTATTTGGATATTTTTATATACCCTAACTATCACCTTTCTTATTTGTTATTTATCCATTTTGCAATTACCCCAATTTTACCTCTGCTTGTCAGCTTCTGGACTTTTGGTTGCTGGCTGCAGCATGAGGCTGCTAATCATTCATAAAAAAATTATTATATCAGTGGGAACAATAAATTATAATAAAAGTCTGAAAAATAGGATCTATAAAAGAAATCAAATAGAACTTTTAAGTTATGGAGTGTTAATGAAATGAATTGAACGCAATTATTTTTATTCTTTTTGTTAATATAAATGTTCATTAATTATTTGCTAATACAATATGTGTCGATATGTGTCGAGCATAAATTCAAATTTGTTACCCATAAAAAACTTGCAAAATAAATACAAACACTTTGAGTAAGATCAAAATTGGTTTCAGCAGCAATTATTGCTAGCGGTGATAAAGTCACAGCTCTAAAAACAGGACACAGCTCTCACTTTCGGCAGTGTCTAATCACTATTACCATTGAGATTCTCGAGCTTGGCGTGCACACGGCTACATTTTTCATAACGGCTATAGCCGTGGAGTATGTAGCCGTTTATAGCCGCGTCGTAACGACATAGCACCTTTTCCAAACCTGCAGTGTGAATGGATCTGATTATTTTGGGAGTATTACCAAAATGGTTTATAGGCAGATGTTCTAAACCATCCTTTACTTTTTTTACTTCTTTTTTTTGTCTTTTTTTTTGATAGATTAAAGTAAAATAAGTTAAAAAGTGATTAGAACATTGATCACATGGTATTGGCTCAAAAATTTACTCATTCCTTATTGCGTTATTACTAGTTCCACGTATTTCTAACTATGTTATGCCATTTGCTAAAAATCGGCAAAATCTTATTCTATATTGCAAAACAGGATTACTATAAAAGGAGAAAGAAACAAAATTACTAAATTGAGCAAAAAGGCATACTATAGATAATCTTCGTGTGATGAATTTCGGAGGAAACTTTACAATTTCAAAAAATATATTTTTCAATGTATTATATTTGCTTTTTTAATGAATTTTTATTAATTATATTTCGTTACATTTTTTGAAATCAGAAAGCAAAAAATTTTTTATTGGATTTTATAGCTTTGTATTTAAGGATTTGAAAGAGCACTCAATTGTGGTTTAAAAAAGACAATCTTTCGTTTGCTGTAGTAAAAATCAATGGGGCGATCAGACAGGGTGTGAATTTTCTAATATAGTCATTAATTCTCATAAAATCCTTTTGTTAATTTAAACATTTAAATCAGATTGGTCATATGACCGGTGAGATGACCTGTGACCGGAGGATCGGTCAGATTATTTTAAAATGACTTGACCTGCCAGGCTTCCGATCAGATCAGGTCATTTTGGCAAAAGCCTTGCACTTGAATAAATCCTATTCCTCCTTGCCTTCGTCCCCTCCAACTACTCTTCAATCTACACAATTCTCCCAGTGGGTTTTGGGTCTTCATCAGCTTTGATTGTTTGGGGACAACCTTTCTAAATCCCCAACATTCATCGTCGAAAAATAAACATTTTTTATTATTTAAAAATATTATTTGATTCCCGAACAAAGATTTTTGGACTTTTTATCCATTTTTAGCAAAAGAATTTTGATTTTTAAAGTAGGTAATTGAAAATTGAGATTTAATCAATTTTATGAAAATAGTGAACTACGAAATGGAATCAAATTAATGGAGAATTTCTCTTCAAAATTTTCAAGCAATCGAGTGAGAAAAGTGAAAATAGCCATTAAAGACTAGCCATAAAGAATTAAAAAAGAAATTTCTACGATAGAAAGTAGTAATTTTAACTCCATAAATATCTTTCATTATTCGCACATTTCATCTTTGTACCACCGAGGATAGCAGCAATACATATCTGTTAGTTCTTGTGTGAAAGCTTTTCCCCTTTAATCGACGAGAATATTTGTGAAATTGCCTTTTCGATATTGCTATTCAAATGCTTGAATTCATTACGGATTAATTGCTTGAATCCACAATCCTTGGACAAATTCTAAAAAAATATTAAAAAAAAATACAACTCAATTGTCAAATACAAATGTACCAAATATTTCTGATTTATAATAACAAATACATCGAGATTTGAATTAATCAATTAATACTTAAGATTCTCTGCATGAGTTTTGAATTTCGGAACAAAAAAGATTTTTCGCAAAATATTTTCTGAATCTTACTAAATATAGAGAATATAAAACTTAAATATTATTATTTTTTAAAACCGATCAAAAAAACTATTGCTCTCGATTTCTAGTTTCGCAATGATGTCATGGATCTAATCCCTCGACATTTGAGCTCCAATCCTTACCTAAATCGTTATAATTCGGTTTAATGTGCATATTCCATTAAAATTGATTTTATATAAAAAAAATAGAGTAAAATGAGCTTCATTTGCAAAAAGATTATGGCCAAAATAAATAGATTATGGCCAAAATAAATAAGTAAAACAAAAGTGCATGGGTGTTGGACCAAATTTGGACACACCCTATCTGATCGGTTTGTTAAAATTTTCAGAAAAGCGAATCACTTTCACCGCAATTCGACTTTAAGTAGTCCAAAGAAGGTACTTGGACTTTCATTGCAAATTTGTGTGCTAAATTTTGAAAATGTCCGACCATTGGTTGGAGTTAAATTTCGCAATCTTAAAATAAATTTCAAAAATTTCAGATGGATTCACTTTAATAAATAAAACAAAAGTGCATGGGTGTTGGACCAAATTTGGACACACCCTATCTGATCGGTTTGTTAAATTTTTCAGAAAAGCGAATCACTTTCACCGCAATTCGACTTTAAGTAGTCCAAAGATTGAATAAAAGGGCATATTTAGTTCATCAAATAATGATTCAAATAAAGAAAAAGCTGCTTGTTCGATAATTCTGGCCCAATTCTATTACCCTACTTTATTACGAAACAGGATGCTAATGTGTCAAGCATAACAACTAGGCTTAAATGGAGCTTAAAGAAAAACGAGTTTATTTATTTATTTATCGAGCAAACCACTGGTATCATATGATACTCTTATGTGGTGCATAAAATATATATACATATGAAAATAACGAGATATGAATGTGGATCTACAAGAATGGATCAATAAGAAAAGTCATCGGGATAAAAAATAATAACACACAGCGTAATGAACTCACTCAGGACATTAATTTATTAAGATAATCCTTAAATTTTTTCAACTCCATGATTTTTACGGCTTCATTAGGTAATTTATTCCAATGAGTAACGATACGATGGAAGAAGTTATTTCGAGTTTTAGTGCTATGTCTTTTGACTTTTATCCAGAGTGATCTACGAGTATTTCTGTCGGAAAAATGAATAAAATGAAAAAAAAACAAAAAAGTTCATAACNCCCCCCCCGTTAACAGGAAAGTACCCAAAAACTCCTACACTATCACTTAAAATACGAATAAAAACACATAATTTTATCTGGTGATTTCAATATATCATACATTAATTGGCAAGTTTTGGCACTTGGCAATTTCCATCTTTTTAAAAATCCATTATGGCATTTTTATTTTTTCAACTTTTCGAACAGTTTTCTACTACATGAAAAACATTGAAATGTTACTTATTTGAGTTTCAACCAATAATAAAAATTTTTGGATAATTTTAATGGTTTTTACAAACCTAATTTGAAAATTTCACGTGGATAATTTTACTAATTTATGCGGATATTTTGCGATTTTATTTGGATATTTTTATATACCCTAACTATCACCTTTCTTATTTGTTATTTATCCATTTTGCAATTACCCCAATTTTACCTCTGCTTGTCAGCTTCTGGACTTTTGGTTGCTGGCTGCAGCATGAGGCTGCTAATCATTCATAAAAAAATTATTATATCAGTGGGAACAATAAATTATAATAAAAGTCTGAAAAATAGGATCTATAAAAGAAATCAAATAGAACTTTTAAGTTATGGAGTGTTAATGAAATGAATTGAACGCAATTATTTTTATTCTTTTTGTTAATATAAATGTTCATTAATTATTTGCTAATACAATATGTGTCGATATGTGTCGAGCATAAATTCAAATTTGTTACCCATAAAAAACTTGCAAAATAAATACAAACACTTTGAGTAAGATCAAAATTGGTTTCAGCAGCAATTATTGCTAGCGGTGATAAAGTCACAGCTCTAAAAACAGGACACAGCTCTCACTTTCGGCAGTGTCTAATCACTATTACCATTGAGATTCTCGAGCTTGGCGTGCACACGGCTACATTTTTCATAACGGCTATAGCCGTGGAGTATGTAGCCGTTTATAGCCGCGTCGTAACGACATAGCACCTTTTCCAAACCTGCAGTGTGAATGGATCTGATTATTTTGGGAGTATTACCAAAATGGTTTATAGGCAGATGTTCTAAACCATCCTTTACTTTTTTTACTTCTTTTTTTTGTCTTTTTTTTTGATAGATTAAAGTAAAATAAGTTAAAAAGTGATTAGAACATTGATCACATGGTATTGGCTCAAAAATTTACTCATTCCTTATTGCGTTATTACTAGTTCCACGTATTTCTAACTATGTTATGCCATTTGCTAAAAATCGGCAAAATCTTATTCTATATTGCAAAACAGGATTACTATAAAAGGAGAAAGAAACAAAATTACTAAATTGAGCAAAAAGGCATACTATAGATAATCTTCGTGTGATGAATTTCGGAGGAAACTTTACAATTTCAAAAAATATATTTTTCAATGTATTATATTTGCTTTTTTAATGAATTTTTATTAATTATATTTCGTTACATTTTTTGAAATCAGAAAGCAAAAAATTTTTTATTGGATTTTATAGCTTTGTATTTAAGGATTTGAAAGAGCACTCAATTGTGGTTTAAAAAAGACAATCTTTCGTTTGCTGTAGTAAAAATCAATGGGGCGATCAGACAGGGTGTGAATTTTCTAATATAGTCATTAATTCTCATAAAATCCTTTTGTTAATTTAAACATTTAAATCAGATTGGTCATATGACCGGTGAGATGACCTGTGACCGGAGGATCGGTCAGATTATTTTAAAATGACTTGACCTGCCAGGCTTCCGATCAGATCAGGTCATTTTGGCAAAAGCCTTGCACTTGAATAAATCCTATTCCTCCTTGCCTTCGTCCCCTCCAACTACTCTTCAATCTACACAATTCTCCCAGTGGGTTTTGGGTCTTCATCAGCTTTGATTGTTTGGGGACAACCTTTCTAAATCCCCAACATTCATCGTCGAAAAATAAACATTTTTTATTATTTAAAAATATTATTTGATTCCCGAACAAAGATTTTTGGACTTTTTATCCATTTTTAGCAAAAGAATTTTGATTTTTAAAGTAGGTAATTGAAAATTGAGATTTAATCAATTTTATGAAAATAGTGAACTACGAAATGGAATCAAATTAATGGAGAATTTCTCTTCAAAATTTTCAAGCAATCGAGTGAGAAAAGTGAAAATAGCCATTAAAGACTAGCCATAAAGAATTAAAAAAGAAATTTCTACGATAGAAAGTAGTAATTTTAACTCCATAAATATCTTTCATTATTCGCACATTTCATCTTTGTACCACCGAGGATAGCAGCAATACATATCTGTTAGTTCTTGTGTGAAAGCTTTTCCCCTTTAATCGACGAGAATATTTGTGAAATTGCCTTTTCGATATTGCTATTCAAATGCTTGAATTCATTACGGATTAATTGCTTGAATCCACAATCCTTGGACAAATTCTAAAAAAATATTAAAAAAAAATACAACTCAATTGTCAAATACAAATGTACCAAATATTTCTGATTTATAATAACAAATACATCGAGATTTGAATTAATCAATTAATACTTAAGATTCTCTGCATGAGTTTTGAATTTCGGAACAAAAAAGATTTTTCGCAAAATATTTTCTGAATCTTACTAAATATAGAGAATATAAAACTTAAATATTATTATTTTTTAAAACCGATCAAAAAAACTATTGCTCTCGATTTCTAGTTTCGCAATGATGTCATGGATCTAATCCCTCGACATTTGAGCTCCAATCCTTACCTAAATCGTTATAATTCGGTTTAATGTGCATATTCCATTAAAATTGATTTTATATAAAAAAAATAGAGTAAAATGAGCTTCATTTGCAAAAAGATTATGGCCAAAATAAATAGATTATGGCCAAAATAAATAAGTAAAACAAAAGTGCATGGGTGTTGGACCAAATTTGGACACACCCTATCTGATCGGTTTGTTAAAATTTTCAGAAAAGCGAATCACTTTCACCGCAATTCGACTTTAAGTAGTCCAAAGAAGGTACTTGGACTTTCATTGCAAATTTGTGTGCTAAATTTTGAAAATGTCCGACCATTGGTTGGAGTTAAATTTCGCAATCTTAAAATAAATTTCAAAAATTTCAGATGGATTCACTTTAATAAATAAAACAAAAGTGCATGGGTGTTGGACCAAATTTGGACACACCCTATCTGATCGGTTTGTTAAATTTTTCAGAAAAGCGAATCACTTTCACCGCAATTCGACTTTAAGTAGTCCAAAGATTGAATAAAAGGGCATATTTAGTTCATCAAATAATGATTCAAATAAAGAAAAAGCTGCTTGTTCGATAATTCTGGCCCAATTCTATTACCCTACTTTATTACGAAACAGGATGCTAATGTGTCAAGCATAACAACTAGGCTTAAATGGAGCTTAAAGAAAAACGAGTTTATTTATTTATTTATCGAGCAAACCACTGGTATCATATGATACTCTTATGTGGTGCATAAAATATATATACATATGAAAATAACGAGATATGAATGTGGATCTACAAGAATGGATCAATAAGAAAAGTCATCGGGATAAAAAATAATAACACACAGCGTAATGAACTCACTCAGGACATTAATTTATTAAGATAATCCTTAAATTTTTTCAACTCCATGATTTTTACGGCTTCATTAGGTAATTTATTCCAATGAGTAACGATACGATGGAAGAAGTTATTTCGAGTTTTAGTGCTATGTCTTTTGACTTTTATCCAGAGTGATCTACGAGTATTTCTGTCGGAAAAATGAATAAAATGAAAAAAAAACAAAAAAGTTCATAACAATGCCTATGAACTTTTTTGATAAACCAAAGCTTGTGATTTTTTTAAAACCCCAGGGTCTAAGAAAATTTTTTGAAAAACTCGAGGCCCCTCAAATTTTTTGAAAAACCTTAGGCCTAAGAAAATGATTTAAAAAATGATAAAATTGGTCATTAAAGCAAATTTGACAAATTGATGGGTCCTTCCGCGTTATTTGAAAAGGAAGAGAAAGACGATGAAGAAGATGATAATGAATGTATTTTTAAATGATTATGTTATTTTGAAGAATTTTTGAATTTTTCTTTTAAAAATTTACATTTTTAAGCGATTTTTTGAAAATCCCGAAAAAATCTCGGGATTTCGGGATAATCCCGATCCCGAAATTTGCAACCGGGATATCCCGATCCCGAATTTTGAAAATCGGGATCCGGGATCGGGATCGACTCCGGCAAATCCCGATCCCGAAAATTGGCCGGGATCCCGATCCCTTACAACCCTAGTTTAACAATACAATTTTTCAAATAATCATTTATATTAGAGACCCGACGGTCGGTTTTTTCGGGTTTTTCGGTTTCGGTTTTTACCGAAAAAAACCGACCGACCATTCTGTCCAGTCTCTAATTTTTATGTTAAAATTTCGAAAGCTTTCGAAATATTCAAGGAAATGTCGCTGACAGAAATCAAGAATCTGTCATTTTTTGTTAAATTCGATCTATTTTTCGTCTTTTCTTAAAAAAATATTTTTTCAAAAGTTTGGATTGATCAATGGTCAGAGATCTGATTTTCCATGGGAAATTCCCCCAATTCTACCCATAATCCTCTCAATTCGAGTTGGAACTTTCCCTCCCTTCCCCTCCCTCCCTTCATCCCTCCCCACCTGCTCATCCTGGTTGTCTTCGCCCTCCAGCAATCCTCTCCGCTCTCCACCTTGTTTGGTTCATCCCACAACGCCAGTGCCACTGCTCCGTTTGTCCTGTGCCCATGTTCGCCGTGTCCAGCCCTGATCCGATCCGCCGTGCTCACCATTGCCGATCCGGCCACCTATCTTCCCCTTACCTTTCCTCTGTGTGCTTAATCCCCCCACCCAGCAGATTAATCCTAAGATTTTTGTATTTTTTACGTAATCATTGGCTCCTCCCCCCTTTTTTGTATTTAAGGCGAATTTTGTCCATTATTCCTCAGTGGTGCACACTATAAAATTTTGGCGAACAGTTTTTCTTGGCGTTCTTTTGCTTACCTACCTAAGGAATTGTCCTCACTGTCGTTTTTACGGTCTCAGACCTATCCTTAACTCGAAAACTCTCTGAGTTTAGAGTTCCCCTTTTTTGGTCGTCGTTCCTACAGACTTGATCCAATTTCGGAGTCAAGTGTCCTTACCTACCCTCTTCTTTGGCATTCTAACCTTGCCAATTTTGAGTCAAATCCATCCATTTCCCTTTCCCCGTTCTCCACATTTGAGATTAAGAGTCTGTAAAGCTCTACCTTTTTGAGTTAAATCGAGCTAATTATGTCCGCAGCCTTGCGCCGACAGCTCGGGCCGGCCATGGGCCGTACCAATCGCCTCTCTAATGAGGCCGAATTACTTTTGGCGGATCCAAACGCCACTGTCCAAAGACTTATGGAAAAAAGCGAACATCTTTCGCGAACTGTTGCGCAATTAAAGGAATATATGCGCCAATGGGATGTCATTATTATGGGCCTAGATCCCGTATCCCGAGCTGCCGAAGAGCTGGTTATGGAAAACTTTCGTTCAAATGAAAATTTTCATCCTGCGGATCTTATTGATTCCGCTCAGGAGGTAATCACCAATCTGGACCTCCGTGCTGATGCCCTACGCGCACCAAATGTAAACCAAGGAGGGCCCCAAGGAGGTCCCCACCACAATAATCCCGGAGGGGGAGTTTTTATTCCTTTACCTCCAACGGGTTTACTTGATTTTGACGGTAGTCCGTCGAAGTGGGCCACTTTTTGGCAGAATTTTAGTGACCAAGTTGATTCGCGCCCAGGCTTAAGTGACGCACAAAAACTTAGTTACTTGATTGGACAATTGAAAGGTCCTGCGAAAGAACTTATCGAAGGTTATTCGATAACTAACGACAATTATAGAATTGTCACGGATTCTTTAAAATCCCGCTATGGGGATGAAGTGAAGAGGTCGCATGAATTACGGGCGGAGTTTTTACGTTTGCCCGCCGCCACTAATAGCCCTAGCTCACTACGATCCCTAAGTGAAGCTGTAGAGCGTATTTGTCGCCAATTGGTGGGATTGCGCGAGGATATGAATAATAATGAGTTTTTGATCACTGCATTACGAGAAAAGTTGCCTAAAGATGCTCGTATTTACCTAATCGAAAAAGAAATGGATAGTGGCCATAAATGGTCGCCGATGGAATGGAGGGAGGGCCTCATGAAACTGGTTAAGATCAAGGAGGCGGCCCAATTGGAAAATGTTCCTCCTCAAGTTCCCCATTCTGCCCATATCCAAAATGGACGGCATCAATCCACTCACCAAAATGGCCGTCGGCAGAACGGTCCGATGCAGAATCATGATCAATCTCGTCGTGCATTCCCGGTCGTCAACCCATCTGAAATGGGGAATAAACCGAAGTTTAACAATCTTAAGAAGAATTGTTCACTTTGTGGGGACCCCGGACATCGCCCATTAAATTGTCCCCATTATACTGATGCTCACAAACGCCAACAGAAGCTAATTGAGCAAAAAAGATGCATTCGATGCATACAATCAGGACATATGATTAATGATTGTACCTCAAAAGAGACGTGTCCATGCTGCAATGGGCGCCATCATTTGATTGTTTGTTTCCGCTACAGTGGCCAACCATTGAACACACTGAAATTTTGGAAAAAACCAAGGACTGAACCCCCGAAAAAAGAACAGTCCCTCGTAAATCCACCGTCTGGACAAGCTTCCTCCAAGTCCGCACCGGTGTCCAGTGTCACGATGGTACCT
The DNA here is from genome assembly GCA_001026735.1 of Rotylenchulus reniformis. Classification (NCBI taxonomy): domain Eukaryota; kingdom Metazoa; phylum Nematoda; class Chromadorea; order Rhabditida; family Hoplolaimidae; genus Rotylenchulus; species Rotylenchulus reniformis. Next base: position 33,101 of record LDKF01000247.1, on the reverse strand, counting down.
GAACATAAAAAACCTCCATCATATTTGATGATTAAAGAAGTGGCGGTCTACAACCATCGAAATCCCACTACACCTTTTACAGTTTCTAATTACAGGCTCGCAAACAAGCTTTGTAACAACTAGCCTAGTCCAACAAATCGCTCCCCGCAAAGTATCCCGGGAAGAGCTTTCCGTGACCGGATTTATGGGTAATTCTGACGAAAATGTCACCCGCTTTTATTCCCCGATCTATTCAATTATGCTAGCCAGGGCCGATGGTGGTTGGGAAGAATTGTTCTTAAATAGGACCGAAAAGATTACCCCTCCCCTCGAGTTTCTAGCTGAGCCCTTATACCAAGAACCAGTTAGTCCCCTGGACTCGGCACTTGCGCAACAAATTCTCGAGCCTCAGATTATGATTGGTATCCGAGAATTCTGGCGTTTGGTCCAAAGAAATTCTGGGGAAATTCGACCAGGAATTCATAAAATCGACACAGTTTTTGGCCCAGTTTTTGGGGGAGAAGATAGAGGATTTCCACTCTATACCCCGGATCAATCATTTTCATGCCCCGTTATTCGCACCAACCTGGTTTGTCCTGCAATCACTGAAGACATCTCCCGCTTTTGGTCGCTAGAAGCCATCGGGATTGATGATCATCCGGAGTCAAATGATGATGCAAGGGCTCTGGAAATGTTTGAGAAATCGATTAATATTAACAATGAAGGACGTTTTGAGGTCGGTTGGCCCTGGAAAAACCAGGGAGAATACCCACCGGCCAATTTTAACATGGCTTATTCTCGTCTTAATGGCCTGCTTCCCCGGCTACGAGATTCATCCCAACTTTTCCAAGGATATGAGGACATTTTACGAGAACAAATTTCTCGGGGTATAATAGAACCTGCACAAAAAACCGGAGATTTAGAGCATTTTTTGCCGCATCACCCGGTCTTAGGGAAAAAATTACGCATCGTTTATGATGCTTCTGCCCATTCAAAAGGCTCTCCTTCTCTGAACGATTGCCTATTAGCCGGACCTAATTTATATCCAGATTTGGCTGGAACACTTATTAAATTCCGAAGCACACCCTACCCAGTATGTGCTGACATTGAGAAGGCCTTCTTAATGATCGGCCTAAAGGAGAGTGACAGGGAATTCACGAAATTCCTCTGGTTTAAAGACTTGAACAAACCGCTCAATGGGGATAATTTGAAAATTTTCCGGTTTCGGAGAATCGCATTCGGAGTGAAGCCCTCCCCGTTTTTATTGGGAGCAACACTACGATACCTCATGGAACAATCCCGGAGTTCGCTTGCTAAGGAAATAATTGATAATTCCCTACTCTATGTGGATAATCTTCTAAAACAATCAAATTCTATGGCGGAAGCCAAGGAAAAGGCCATTGAAGCTCAAACTATTTTTTCCAAAGCTAAAATGCGCCTATGTGAATTTGTCACGAATAATCCGGAAATTTTAACCGGGATACCAGTCTCGGACCGTCTGGATAACCCAGAACCCTCTATTTTGGGTCTAAATGGATCCTGGACCAGGACACCATTCGTTTCTCCTTCCCATCGTTTTCTCATGGAGAAAAACTCACCAGAAGAGCAGTCCTCAGCCACATTGCTTCATTTTTTGATCCGTTAGGACTTTGCTCGCCTTGCTCGGTGGAGATGAAAATGTTCTTCCAAACCCTCTGGAGAGCATCACAAACATGGGATCAAGACCTGTGTGAAGAAGAAAAGGTTAAATGGAAAAGTTTATGCGATCAATGGCATGAAAAAGTGATTTTCATCCCCAGATACACCCCCTTGGGTATGATGGGTGAAACCCAAATACACGTCTTTACAGACGCGTCACCTGATGCCTTTTCTGCCCTTGTTTATCTACGATCTAAACAGAAATTAGGTACATTCTCGTCCCTAATTTATGCGCGTTCTCGCCTACGGCCTAAGAAAATGGCCATAGATATCCCAGATGGGATGACTATACCCCGGTTAGAATTACTTGGTGTTTTGATTGGAGTAAGAGCCAAAAAATTTGTTCAGGCTCAACTATCTATACCCATTAATTCAGTCATTCTTTTAAGTGATTCCAGGATAGTTTTATCCTGGCTTGGTTCGAAGGAACCGGGCCCAGTTTTTGTGGCTAATCGAGTGCGAGAAATTCGCCATCATCGAGACACAACGTTTCGTTATGCCGAACGGCAGACAACCCTGCTGATCTTGGTACCCGCCCTGTCCCACTAGAAGAATTAAAAAATTGTGACTTATGGTGGAAGGGTCCCAAATGGCTAAAAGAAGAACCGGAAGCCTGGCCCGACGAGTTTACCGCTGAATTGCCGCCGGAAGAGAGTCCGGAGCCAATTGTGGCAGCAGTGGCCAATGTTCTGGATGAACCCCAGACTGGTTTGCTGGACAGATTCAGCTCATGGCCCCAATTGTTGAGGGTGATGTTGCGAGTCCTCTGTTTCCTGTCAAAAACGGGAAAAAGGAGAAAATTGTTCCCAAACTTAATCCCCGATGATCTTTTTTCCAGGGAAGCTAAACAATTAGCCCATGGTTTGATCATAAAAATGAGTCAGAGGGGTTTCAATCCCCCCGTTGGAACTTATCTGGATAAGAACGGTTTGGTCCGTCTCCAATCACGGCTCACTGGTACCGGCAATCCCGGTTTTGAACACCCACTGGTGATACCCAGAAATTCGCCAGTTTGCCGTTTGTTGATTCGACATTGCTATGATCAGCTCCTCCATGCCGGAGTCGATTCAACCCTGAACCAATTTTTAGCCAATTATTGGTGTAAAAACGCACGGAGAACTGTGCGGACAGAAATCCAAAAATGTCCAACTTGCATAAGGGATCGGGCCCTAAAATTTTCACTGCCGCCTATGCCCCCTTTGCCCAAAAAACGAGTCCAACCCTCTGCTCCTTTTGAGCATTCTGGGATTGATTTTCTTGGACCGACCTTATTCAAAGTACCCCATGGTAATCCCGAGAAGGCTTGGATCCTCTCAATTACCTGTCTGGCTTGTAGGGCAGTTCACTTTGAGCTGGTGGCTTCCATGTCGGCGGAAGACTTCTTATTAGCCTTTCGGCGGTTTGCTGCCCGGCGTGGAGTCCCTCAAACACTTTTTTCCGATCATGGAACGCAATTTGTGCTCACTAAACAAACAATTGAAAATTGCACAGATTTGCCGATTAAGTGGACATTAATTCCCGGATTCAGCCCCTGGTCGGGAGGAATCTATGAAAGGTTGAATTCCCTAACCAAGAATTGCTTCCGGAGAGTTCTAGGTAGGAAAATTCTTCGATGGGAAGAACTTTACACTTTTCTAGCAGAAGCAGAAGCTTCTATCAATTCCCGCCCCATTAGTTTTGTTTCAGACGAAATTGATGGTCCGCTAGCTCTAAGACCGATCGATCTGATCATCCCCAAAGTTAAAATGACCATTACAGAACCGAATGAAGGAGATCCCGTTTACCGCCCCACTCCTGCTGAAAAATTAGCCATCCGCTGGTGGCAAACCACTCAGTCGATCAGAGAATTTTGGGATAAATGGTCTCGAGAATATTTGTTGCTCCTACGAGAGAGAAGGCAAATTATTCACAAAGGGCCAAGAGCAACTGCCCATTCTCTCCCAAAAATTGGTCATATTGTGCTTGTCGAAATGAATGAAATACCCCGTAATTTATGGCCTATGGGGAGAATAATTTCATTACAGGGGCCTGAAAATCACGCGCGTAGCGCAGAAATCTTAATGGCAAACGGGCGTACATGGTCTCGTCCTGTTTCCAAGCTAATTCCCTTTGAAATTATGCTGGACTCCCCTGATAAGGAAGATAATGGCCAAGAAGAAGCCATTTCGCCTCCTATGGACGAAATTGGGTTACAACCCCCGGACGAACCAGGGGAAATTTTCCAAGAGGAAGGAACTTCACCTCCATTGGCACCCCAAAGGACCCAACCATCTCCGGGGCCAGAAAATCCGGACCAATTAAATAAAGGCCTATACTACAACGGGCCAATGAAACCCCAAAATCAAGACAAGTCCGTTACAACCTACGGACTCAACCCAAAAAACCATTTTGGCTTACCCCCGACTTTGTGACTTCCTCGATGTTAATCCTGGCTTTGGTCGCACTGTTCCCTCCGATCAGTGCTGACTCATCTGCGCTGTTGACCTGCAATTTAAATGGGGTTGAAGTCGATGCCCCCACAAGGACAAAAAAAACTTAGAAATCACATGCGACGGAACCCAGTATGTGGGGGAATTCAAATCCCCCTTCCTCCTACCTTTACCCGAAGAAAATCTCATTTCCGGGTTTGACTGCACCGTTATCTATTGGTTCAACCGAAATGAGTCCCAAACGTATACAAATGGGTGCGGGCCCATAGAACCCTGCAAATTGATTCGTTGCTATTTTTGTTGGGACCGGATTTTCAATTTCCGATGTTCCCCAGAACTTACCGCAATGATGATTGGACTCTTGGCGCTCACTGTTGGAGTTGTTTTCACATCCCTTTGTTGGATGTGCCGCTGGCGCAGAATGTTCCGATGTCGCCGATTGTTCTCATGCAGTTGGTGTCCATGGAGTCGGAAGACGGTGCGGTTCGCGCGTTTGCCTAAAAGACAGAGATACATATTTGAAGAGGAGTGGGACGAAACTCCCCCCGTCACCCCCTCCAGAAACGATCAGTGTGAACTGATCCCCTTGGATGATATGGAATCTTCTATAGGAGAACCCATGTATCATTCCACCCCCTACAATGATAGGCAAGAACTCATTCCCAGCCGGGAAGAGAGAAGATATGGTATGCCCCTATACCAATCTACACCCAAAGCCAAATTCCGTCCTTTTACGCCATTAACCAAGTTAGGTTGGGCGCTATCTCCTCATGTCATACTGATATTTTGCCTCCTTGGACTAGCCAATTCCCAACCCAGCTCTATCACTGCCCGCACTGAAGAGTGCGAAACCAATTTGAATGGCACTTCGTGCCGATTTTTTAATGTCACACAGATTGATTTGTTACCCGCTGGGCAAGTTGTTGAAACAGTTATTCGGTCCTCAGACCAAAAGGTCATGGGCACACTCTCTTTCCAAATGGAGAGTCTGGTCATCGAGTGTAACCCATCTTTTGAGGGATACGTGAGGTCCTATAGGATCCATACTCTTGCGGATAAAAGATGCCCGGGAATGGGTTCCTGTATTGAAGATCGGTGCGAAAAGATTCTTCCCAACGAAACAGTCCCGGAATTGGCCGGAGGGAATGAACACCCAGGGAATACTTTTTGCTTGGACAGCACTTCCTTTTTATTGAATGGTTGCGGAGGCATTTCCCGAGCTTGCTTGTTTTACAGAAACTACGCAGTGGCCACCCAGTCTCTCAGTACTTCTGTATATGATGCATTCAGATGCCCCACTTGGAGCTATCGCATCAAAGCAGAAGTCAGCCTGGATTCCCCCGGGCGGCCAACAATTAAAGAGAAAATTGATCTTTATACGGGAAGGACATGGCATTGGTCGCCAGCCAATCTGACAGTAACCCCGTACATTTACGGTCAAGCTCCTTCCCCGGTCTTGTCGGGTTTATTTCTTGGAGGATGGACCAAAGGGGCACTTGTCCCGGATGCCGAAATCCCTATGCACTTATAATGTGCCACAGAGTACAACGCCATTACGATTAATTGTGATCTCGCCCCCGGTGTTTGTGATCGTTGTCGCCCAGACCATAGTGCGGGTGTTGTCCGCTGTCAGTGTTTCGAGTTGGACGCCGAACGGTTTTTTGACGACCCGTCCACGAAACTGCCCCTGGAAACAGGAGAATTGACTTTGTATTATAAAAACGATGAGGTTTGGGCCGAGACCCCTTTCGTTCCCGTAAAATTGAGTCTAAAGATCGAAAATTTGAGACTCGCTATTAACCATGATCTTGCTCAATGCGAGATTACCCCAATATCCTTTTCTGGGTGTTATAAATGCCTAGTAGGTGCTCGGTTCCATTATACTTGCAAATCTACTCTGGGCACCCCTTTGGCAGAAATTTCCTGCCATAATGTCCTGAGTTGGGTTTCCCCCTGTACCACCAAAGGTTCGGATTCGCATGTTAATTTGCATTCTGAAAGGGCCCTTGTGGATACATCCTGCACGGTAATGTGCCCTGGAGGAAAAACCCATTTTCATTTGGAAGGCACCCTTATCTTCCTTATGAAAGCCAGTCGGCATCTGGCTATCTCAGGCCAAAAAGTGGAAAGGAGTTCTGAAATAAACTTCCCAAATGGGGACGTAGCTTATGTCCTTTGGGAGCTACTAGGTTCCAAAAGCATTTTTATCACCATTGGAGTGATAGTAGCAGGAATTCTCCTCCTAGCGATCTTTTGCCGTTTTAACCCCGTTTTTTACGGGTATAGACTTATTACTCGCCTGCTAATTGGCCTATGTTTTGTGGACCTATTTCCCCCTATCCAGTCTGCTGGTCAAAGATCAGCATTTGAAAATTTTGGGGCAAGGATTAACCAAATTTTTCACCCATACGAAATGTTAGCTGATCTGATCTTAATCCTTATCAGCTTGGCGTGTATAGCGATCGCCATGACTTACTTGATCCTCGATTGGTCACGCCAACATCTCAAAAGAGACAGAGTATCGCCCGGTCCATCAGCACCGATCCGAAGGCGTTGGTGATTGGCATGGGAACATTGCCTGAATGGAATTTTTGTAAAATTAAGCCATGCACAGATCACGATGCCCCTCCCCCAAATCACTGATCGGAGCCTTATTTAAGGATTTTTTTTTCTCCAGTCCATCATTCGCCCTCAGTTCATTCAGAGGAGCCAATTCCATGATCACCAAAATCCCAATCCCTTCTTTCCGTCCTTGTCCGATCCATTCCCCGACCAAATTTTCATTTCCTTCTTTCATTTTGAGCTTTTCCCTATCCACTTTCGTGGTATTCCCTGCTCAAAATTCCATTTCTTGAGGTCAATTTGACCCAAATTTCCAAGTTTTTGGTAACTCAAAACTTCTCCCATTTTTTCGGACATTAAAACTTAATATTTTTCCTTTCATTTTCCCCCGCAAGGGTCCCCCCGGGGTAACAAATTATGCTATATCATTTAAAAATACCAGTTCTTCGAACTTGTATTGTTCCTGAGTCAAATCCAAAAAATTTATTCCAATTTTTTAGCTTCATATTCCAATTTCGCTTAAAAGCTTCCAAAAATGTCTTCCAAAGCCCAAGTGGTTTCGTTCCCGTCCGGAGAACGCTTTCTTCTGAAGTCGAATGGAGATGTGGTTCAAATTCCACCACAGGTTCATTACTCCAGTTAAATTTCCCCATAAATTTTACCTTATTACCGCTATAGCTTGAACAGGCTTCAAGCTCTTCTTCCGCTTCGTCCTCCAATTCCTTTCCCCCGTTGGCAATGCACAACCCCCCACCAGTGGTACAGAACACCCTTCCGGTTGTGCAAAACAACCCCCAGCAGATGGGGTACAACAACCACCCTCAAATGGGTCGGAACAACCGTCAGAACCGTGCTCAACCGGTAAGCACCAAATCCCGTACCATTCCTGAAATTAGCATCAACCCAATTTTTTGTCCTAACAGTACCCCTCGGGACGTCCTAACCAAGGCCAAGGCTACCAGCCCCGCCACAACAACTCTAACATCCAAGGCCGTTCGGGCTCCCAACCATCCCGTGAAACCAACGTGGGTGTGATGAAGGAGTTGTTGGCCGAGTTCCGTGCCTTCCGCGCCGACTTCAATGCGCGCTTTCCACCTTCCGTGGTCACCGAGGAGGTTGAGGACGCTCCATCGGCATCGGCTGGCCAGGATCCGGCTCCACTCGAGCAAATTGATCTNCTCTAATTTTTATGTTAAAATTTCGAAAGCTTTCGAAATATTCAAGGAAATGTCGCTGACAGAAATCAAGAATCTGTCATTTTTTGTTAAATTCGATCTATTTTTCGTCTTTTCTTAAAAAAATATTTTTTCAAAAGTTTGGATTGATCAATGGTCAGAGATCTGATTTTCCATGGGAAATTCCCCCAATTCTACCCATAATCCTCTCAATTCGAGTTGGAACTTTCCCTCCCTTCCCCTCCCTCCCTTCATCCCTCCCCACCTGCTCATCCTGGTTGTCTTCGCCCTCCAGCAATCCTCTCCGCTCTCCACCTTGTTTGGTTCATCCCACAACGCCAGTGCCACTGCTCCGTTTGTCCTGTGCCCATGTTCGCCGTGTCCAGCCCTGATCCGATCCGCCGTGCTCACCATTGCCGATCCGGCCACCTATCTTCCCCTTACCTTTCCTCTGTGTGCTTAATCCCCCCACCCAGCAGATTAATCCTAAGATTTTTGTATTTTTTACGTGATCATTGGCTCCTCCCCCCTTTTTTGTATTTAAGGCGAATTTTGTCCATTATTCCTCAGTGGTGCACACTATAAAATTTTGGCGAACAGTTTTTCTTGGCGTTCTTTTGCTTACCTACCTAAGGAATTGTCCTCACTGTCGTTTTTACGGTCTCAGACCTATCCTTAACTCGAAAACTCTCTGAGTTTAGAGTTCCCCTTTTTTGGTCGTCGTTCCTACAGACTTGATCCAATTTCGGAGTCAAGTGTCCTTACCTACCTATCCTACCAACTTCTGACTTTTTTGGAGTTTCCTCCTCAACTTCCATCCCTCGGACTGAATAAATTTTTCCTCCGTTTGGGATCCTTTGTGCACCCAAAAAACCCTCTTCTTTGGCATTCTAACCTTGCCAATTTTGAGTCAAATCCATCCATTTCCCTTTCCCCGTTCTCCACAGGAAATCCGAAAAATTAGGAAGGTCAAATTTTTTGAGTCCTCGGTTAATTCACCATAATCGATTCCAAAAATTTTCTCCACCCGGGATAGTTAGGTAAAAACAATACCGCAAAACCTGTTTTAGAATACCCGGGTGTTATATTTTTCAATACCTCTACAGAGGGGCGGTCTATTTGAGGGGGTGTTCAAATGTAAGGGAGTGGGTTCAAAAATTTTGGCACAAATTTCATGCTCTTCATATTTTTGTAGCGGAGAATAAAAAGTGATTTCTATTTGATGACCAAAGTGCCATTTTACTTAATGTTCTAGCACTGAAATTTTTTGAGTTACAGAATTCTGATCAGTTACAGAATTCTGATTCTGATCAGGGAAATCTCCCGGATCGTTAAAATCAAAAAATATATTCGGATTATAATAATGCCAAATATGTTTTCAACCAATTAATCAAAAATAAAAATTATATTCATCGTATTGTTTATTTTATTCCACCGATTTCTTTCCGCTTTCATGCGTTGATAAAGTGGCAAAAACCAAACTCTGTGCATTGTCTGCCAGGATTACAGTCATGGGTGGTTTGGCATGTGGGATCACGTTTGATACGAGCGGCATCACTAAAACGTTCACATTTAATGATCAAAAATCCCATTATTTTGGCTAATGAGTGAGTTTGAAAAAATGTGAAAAGAACTTTAGTCATTATTCTGATTAAAATCAACTTACGTGCCGGCATTGAACACATAGGCTAATAGAACAACAACAAGCATAGCAAAGATGGAGTACAACTTCATAGTGCGAAGTATTTGGCAATAACTATAGCTGGAAAAAGACTGATCGGTTGGTTTCGTTTTAAATACTGAGAAAAAAAGTAAAAATATTCGTTTTTGATAATTAATTCGTATGATCAATTTTTTAAGTAACGGATCCAAATTTTCAATTTTATATCGGGACCGCCTCTGGTTATGATAAAGGTGGTTACTGGTTTGTAATTTCATGCTTTCCATTATCCCTCTGAAACTTTATATTTTTTTGTCAAACTCAACTGGGATCAATTGTACTTTACATTTGGATAAAGCATTTTAATTGATTCAAAAAAGCTATAAAATAAGTTCTTTTTTTATTTAAATGCCTATATTAAATATTATTTTTTATATTGTTTTGTTTTGTTTTTTAAGGTATGAATTGGGATGGGGATCTCGATTATACTGCCTTTTGATTATTCCCAATATTTACAGCATTATTCTTAATAAGAAGATATATTTTTTGTTAGGAAATGTTTTGAAATTTGTTTCAAAACTTAACGAATGTTTTTCTCTTATGACAATTTAANAGGGGCCGCCGGAGAAAAATTTTCAATATTTTCGAACATTTCTTAAGAAAAATTGGTTTAGAAAATTTTATTTTTCCGTCATTTTTTCCCATTTCTCACAAAATTATTGATCAATTTTGGCCGATTTCCCCATTCTTAGGGGTGCATTTTGTCCCCGTGTCCCCGCGGGGACAAGGCCGCGGGGACGGGGACTGGCGACCCTCGCGGGGACGGGGACGGGGACGGGGTCCCCGCGGGGAGCGGGGACCCCGTCGCCACCCTATTTTATACCCATTTCATGATTGGCTGGTTTGTGACCTCTTGCTTTCCATTTCCTTAATTGTTCACATCGTTTTTTGCCCATTGACAAACAACTCATAGTGGGGCCATAATGAATTAGTAATTAATGTATTTCTTTTCATTAAATGCAATCGCCCAATTAATAGATATACAAGATGGTATGATGAAAGTAAATTAGTTTCTTAGTCTTTTTCTTGTATGTATTATCAGCTATCACGGTATTTTGGCGGTAGCCATGTGTGCGGGCTCTTTCGTTCTATCAAATAATTGTTCTATAAATTAAATTAATTATTCACATAATAAGGTTTAATTCACATAAATTAATTTGATTCGATAATTTGAATTTTTTTATTTTCATTTTTGAAAAAAAAGACTTTTCTGGTGCAATTTTGAAGGATGCCAGAATCAGATTCAGTGTCAAAAAATTACCTCTGGAAGTCATTTTTTAATGAAAAATTTTCCCAAAATTTTTTTTGGTGTCAAACCGGAAACACGGACCGGAAAGTACCTTAAAAAATGTAACCCATAAGAAAATTATGAATGTTTTGTAAACAGTTTTTTTATTCAAATCTTTTTTTTTAATGAATTAGATTTCGAATCAAACAAAAAAATAATAATAGGATGTTTAAAAATAAATAATAGCTCAATTTAAAAAGACAATAAAGTATAAAAAATATAAAAACTTTTGAAGCTAGACAAAGCAGTCAAAATTATATTTAAAAAAATATATTTTTCTTTATTTTTACCATTTCCTTGAAAACATTTCAAGAAAATTTATGACTTTTAGAAATCGGCAGTTTTCAAGAAATCCAGAAAGCTGACAAGGGAATTTTTTCTACAGTGAATTGGAATCTGCATTTTCCATTCCTACCATAAGCATGCACGGCAACCGTGGGAAATTTTAATATTAAATGCAACCAAATTATGAATTTTCAACTTTTAATTAACGGTCGTTCATCCACACGGACCATCAACACACACTGGGATGGGATCCATCGTTCAATTTCTTAGAAATCTTAATCATGATTATTTGCTGATTAATATTCATTATTTCTTTTATATTATAATTCCAAACCATTTTTACTTACTTAAAGGTGATTATAGATGGCACGATCGATGCCGATTGGTGGATGATCCACATGAATGAACGGCCGATCATTTTTTTAAATTCCACGACTTAATAAGATAGATTTGAAATTATTACAAGATAGCTACCTATTTATTGAAAGAATGAAAGTCCACCGGGGACCTTTTATGGATTTTAGAGATGGATTTCATTTTTTTCTATTCACGGATTTTATTTGATGGTATTCCATTTTTGGAATAAAAATTTTCTTTTTTTTTTGTTCATTTACATGAGTACGATGCTGAAACATAAAAAATCACAGACGCCCATATGGATCAACCACCAATTCCAAATGCCAAAAATGGCCGGTGGCACTGATGTGAGTTGCACTTTCCATTTTGGTCTATATACAGCTGATATAAATTAAAAAGTGATCACTGATCAGATTTAGAAAAAATGTCAGGTGAAATGAGTTGCACTTTCTATTTTTGATGTGTCTATTTTCAGATATTTTACATTTTTACAGCACTTTCCAATTTTGGTGCCTTTTCTTATATTTTTATTAACCCTAGTGCATAGATTCACATCTATCCCAACTTGCACTTTCCTTTTTTGGTGTCTATTTTGAGTCACTTTTTAATTATTTTTGTCCAATCAATCAATCTCTTCTGACCAGCAGAAGTTTCTCAATAAGCACCAAACAGGCGGAGGGGAAGGGAATTTCATTAGTAAAGGTAGTTAGAGATTCCGTACGGTATGGGGAACCGTACATCATTTGATTCGCATCACCGCTCGGCTAATGGCTGGGCGAAGGGATGTGCTCCCTACAGGCTTGAGTATAGGTCTGACACGGCGGTGGGATTTGAACCCACGTCCCGGGATTTGCCGTCCCATGTGATAGCCACCGCCATCTTTAAGAAGCGCCCATTTTTGCCGATTTTCAAGAAATGATCTAGCACCCCTTTTTGACAAAAAGCCAGTAAGGCTGCAATGACAGTTCATTATTTAACTTTATTTAAAATTAAAAAAAAACAAAAATATTTTTTTACATTATCAATTTAATCTGTAAATTTGACTTTAGAATTATAAAGAATATTTTTAGGCTAGGTGCTTGCTTCCTTTTCTATCCGGAAAAACAAACTTAGTTATAGCAAGTTTTATTCCGAAAAATTTCAAACCCATATAAATACCCTTAATATAATAATGAAATTTCTACAGGTGTATTTTATTTCACAAGCCGAACCGTCCACTTCATCATTCAAAAATGTGGTAGAAAAATAGTGACCCTTTCTTCACGGTTGAAGTTGAAAAATAAAAGAATCTCCCTGCAATTAAAACGGTGCTAGGACGTTAAAAATTAGTGCCAAATGGGGCTTTAAAAAAGTGCCGAATGCAAAATTTTGGCCTAAAACTTTTTTTAGACTTTTTAGACAAAAAGTATAAAGGCAAAAGTGTGCAGAATTTCATGCTAATTCGAATGGTATTTTTTATTTTTTCGAAATTCGGTCAAAAAGTTCGAAATATCCCCTAAATACTGTATTTTTCGGTATTTCGGGAAAATTTCGAATTTTTGGCCGAAATTCGAAAAATTAAAAATACCAGATGATAGAGCATAAAATTCTGAACAATTTTGCCCTTTATACTTTTTGTCTAATAAGTCTAACAAAAAAGTTTTAGGCCAGACTACAGCATGTGGCACTTTTTTTAACGCCCTAGCACCAATTAATCCACTCTCTGTAATAGACCTCACTCTGAAGGGGGATTGAAAAATAAAACCCCTGGGCTCCCAATACAAGAAAAAAAATATTCCCCATAAATATTGCATTAGTAAATTATTATGTATCCTATCATATTCCACCTCCTTACTATCGGTTAAATAGAAAAGTACCATAATTCCAAATATTAGGAATTTTTCCAGAATTTAATGAAGAATAGCAGAATTCAACCTCAGCCAATTTTACGTTAATATTGAAATCATTAGAAAAGAATATTGGTTGGAAGAAATAAGGCGTTAAAAAATCACTACTTTCTATACCGAAAATTTTTTGAGATTTTCTGGTCAAAAATAAAAAGAAAAAATTCTGCAAGATTTTTTGTCCTATTTTTTGTTTTTTATTTTTTAAATTTCTACGAAATTTTCGTGAAAACACTTTTTGATATTTACAAAAAATTTCGAACCTCTGTTTGAATTTCGGAAAAATACCAAAAGATAGAGCATAAAATTCACTCAACTTTGTTTTTTATATTTTTGGCTCACAAATCAGTTCACGCATTTAAAGTATTATCTGAACTTGCGACAACAATCTATAAGAAAATAATTTAATTAAACATAATTAAAATAGAATTCGAATTAGAGTGCGTTTCCCGAAAACTGCGATATTTATTTTTCCATCAAAGGACGGGCGATTCTCGAAACGTATTAAAAACTGAAAGTAATTTAATTAATCACCAAATTTAGTGAAATATAATGTAATGGACGATACAAAAATATGTAGTGATATCTTATCATTCATCGTCATATGTTCATCAGGTAACATTAGTTCCAACCGTTTTGACATTGCGATTGATCCCAATGGTTGGCCAGGATGAATGGTGTTGGATCGCATCCGCGCAATTTGGTGCAACGACGTTGGCCAAAATCAATTTGCATCAGTCCGCACTCAATTTGACCGTTCTCGTTGGCCAATGCCCATGCAGCTAGGCCACTGTTTCTATCCGGAGTCCACGCAACGTGTCCAAAAATGTCGAAAAGAGATGAAATAGCGGAATTGTGGTCGTCAATAATGTCGCGAGGGCATTCCGGATGAAGTGGAAGACGGCCTAGAGCAGCAGTTCGAGAAGGGAAGCGGGGTTGGGTGTCTAAAGATAAATTAAATATTTTTATTTTATATTTTTAATCTACCTCCTCCAATGATATTTGAGAAAATTCCGGCAAAAATGAGAGATAATACTTTGATTGAATCGATCTTCATCCTTTGATGAAAAATGCGATCTAGATAATTGAAAATATTATTAAAATTTAAATATAATATAATAATATTATTTAGGTTATATTATTTTTTTATTTATGTTTATCCATAATTTTAATAATTTTTAGCGTTTTCTATCAATTGTCTAAAAATCCAATAAAAAATCACTAAAATTTTTCAAAAATTAAATACAAATTTGTATCATTTATATATGATTATATTTGATATCATTAGATTTATGGTATAATATTCTGAAAAAAATATTATTGTTATTATTGGATTTTTAGGAAATTTATAGTTTATACATTTTGTATTTTTCGACCAAACGACCTAGCATTTAGAATGCCATTATATTAAACTAATATAGTAATTTTTTATAAACATAAAAAGAATGATAAATTTCTCCTAAATTTTGGATTTTAGAGGTAGTTAAATGAAAAACAATTAAATTTTCTTTAAGAAATATTTTCAAGTGACCCTAACGGAGCTTATAAACTAGAGACCGGATCGAGGCGAGATTATTCGAGATTTTTCGAGAATCTCGATTCGAGATTCTCGAAAAATCTCGAATCGAAATTTTTGGGCATTTTTCGAGATCTTTCGAGATTCGAGATTTTTCGAGAATCTCGAATCGAAATCGGTCTCGAAAAATCTTCGAGATCTCGAATCTCGAAACCTCAAAAAATTCGAGAAATCTCGCTAAATCTCGAAATATTTTCGAAAAATTCTAATCTATTTGAACTATTTTAAGCAAAATCTTTAAATAAATCTTGCTATTAAATATCCAAAATCTCATGTAAAAACTTCTAAAACTTAAGTAAAATCTTTTAAATCTCAACCAAATACTTCTAACTTCTACCAATCGGTCCATTGTCTTAAAATAAATTAACTCTTTTTTAGGCAAATACTGTTCTAATTTTTTGGACCAATAGTTAGCGGACCTGCTACAGTACCAATGAGCACTCATTTTCTTTTTCATGAACACTCTTAGTTTTCTTCAACATTTTTTCATGAGCATTCTCACATTTCAACGAACTCTTTTGTTCGTTTCAGAGGCTTTTCATTTTTGCCACTTTAGGGTGATTTTTTAGGGTTCTTTAGGGTGATTTTTTGACCTTTTTGAAATTTTTATAAATTATTTTGTCAAGAATATTTTTTTAAACGAAAATCTCGAATCTCGATCGAGATCTCGAAAAATTTTCATCGAGATTTTTTGAGATCGAGATTTTTCGAGAATCTCGAATCATGATCGGTCTCGAAGCTTTTGAGTTGTTTTCGAGATTTTTCGAGATTCGAGATTTTCGAGAATCTCGAATCGAGATCGGTCTCGAACCCAAAGTCCGGTCTCTATTATAAACTATATTTAATCGATTTTTATTAAATTATTTGCATTTCTTCTATATTTTGCTATATTTTGATTTGATATTTTGATTTGCTATATTAGAATAATGCAAACTATATTTTGCATTATTTGCATTCTCTAGATCTAGAGACACCTTTTTCCAGAGGGAAAAGACAAAAGGCGGCCGGGGAATTTTTCTACAATTCGATATATATTTAAAGATCTTAGTAGGTACAAATTTTAATTAGCTTTCATAAAATATGATCTCGCATAATGTAGCCAAAAATACTGTATAATACATAAATTTTAAATTTTTGGCATTTTATTGTTGGATACTACATTATTCATCAGCAATTTCATCTTTCACACCTTGGTGTAAAGTGGGAATAGATATCGGAATGGCTCTTGTCGACATTGTTGTGCTCTTCTTTTCCGACTTCACAGATTCCAGAGAAAGGCGGTCGGATAAAAATCCAAAAATTTTATTGTCGGGATTGATTCTATCGGTCGAAGAAGCTACTGATGATGATCCCCCGCGTTTTGTTGTGATAGGTGTACTCTTCGTGCCTGGAAGAGAAAAAAGTATTTAAACAAGGTATTGATAGAAAGGCATGAAAAATTGTTTTCTAATCCCGGAATAGAATAAAATGCCTCCCTTACTTAAATCAAATTAGTCATTAAAAATGGAACAATATAAAACGATTATAATAATACCAATGGGTGTTGTTCATTCTAGAGTTTGTTGGTTTTCGAGGAAATGTCAACAATTTGTGTATTTCGAGATTTTGATGAATTTTGAGAAAACATCCTTTATTATGGGTTTGAGGAAAGACCCAGCCCCATTCCAAGTCCAAGGATCCAATAGGGTAAAAAATCTTTTTTGAAAAAATTTCAGCAAAAAGTCACTGGTTCTAAGACACACCTCGATTATAACTACTGGGTAGTGTCAATGGTTTCCCAAAATTTGCAATCTAACTGTCTATAATATCGTGTTTTTAGTCCTACCATCTATTGTTTTATTTACTTTTTGCTTGTATAGTATAATTTCTAACTTTTTAAAATAATTTTCAACGGTCCTCTCGTATGCCTACCAAACCAGTTGCTTATGCAGTGATCGCCGTGGCAATAGCTGCAATCAAACACTCCGTGAAAATTGTCCACACAGTGATGTGGACTATATGTTAAAAATCATGCCATCTTTTTTTGGAACAGGAACAGAAATCGGGCGGATTGCACCTCCATTCTTCATGGCGCCACCAAGAATGAGTTAAATCTAAACAGGGGCAAAATATAAAAATACCATTAAACTAATCCCGAAATCGATCCCGAAAATCGGCCGGGATCCCGATCCCGCGCTACCCTACTTAAACTTAGGCCTAAGTGAAAAGGCATTTTAGATAGTTCTAATTTGTTTTATATTTATATCTCATGATTTTTTTGAGAGAAAGTTAGATTTTTTAGATATAATATAATTTATCCCGTTAAAATAATCCCAAATTTACTACTGCCAAAAAAACTTTCATATTCGATAATATGCTCCTTGATGATGAGCTCAAGACTTCCAAGAATGGCATTCAAATGGAATTTTCGAGAATCAAGATATGAATGCTAAAAGCATCATAGTTTTTATAATTAATTAAGAGAGTATTACTGACCCCAAGAATTTAGAGCTAGTATAAAGATGCTTCACCTTTTAACAACTAACCAAACCAATCAATTAATAATAATAATTTGCTTTTTTCCATATATTAAACACTAAACAATATCTCGAGCTTTCCCATAAATCGACATATCTAAAAAACAAACTTTGTAGACAGCTGGCCATCACGCAAATTGTACCAGTGGGACAATTTTCTTTCAATCTCTTCCCTTCTTTTTTGCCTTTAGAATTATTGCTCTCCCAACCAATTTTACAGCTTATACCTGGTTAGGGTAGTTCAAGACCGGTTTAAAACCGGTACCCCCGGTTTTCGGTTTGACCGGTTTTGGGTACCCCGGTTTTCGGTTTCGGTTTTCGTCGGACCCCCGGTTTTCGGTTTCGGTTTTTTCGGTTTTGCTAATTAGTAATTTTCCAAAAAAAAACAAAAAATCCAAAATCGAAAAAATTTATAGAAAAAATTTTTAGAAGAAAAGCATTTATTAAAGAAATTTAAGCATTTATTTTCCTAATTAATTAACATCGAATTTATAGGAAAATTTTGGAGAAGAGAGTGAGAAATTTTGAAAAAATCTGGCCCTAAAATATGTGAGCCTAAAAACCAAAATAGCAAAAAATTGGAGAAAATTTTGCCTGTTTTCTGGCAATAATGCTATTTTTCATTTCATTTTAAATAAAGTTATTGTATTTTCCAACAAATTTATATTTTCTTTCGATTTCTAAAATTTCTGTCTTTTTCCCAGAAAAAATCTTGGTCTTGCTCACACTTTTTTCAAAAATTAAAAAAAAATTCTAAGCTTTATTTATATAAAATGATCATTTTTACTATGAGGTGCCGGCAGCCCGATAGAGGCGTCGGAGAAAATTTTTGAAAATTTAAGTCATTTTTTGTTAAGAAAATTGGTCATTTTTAATTAAATTTTTAAGTAATTTCACTTTGGGAGGTGCCGGCGGTCCCAATAGGGGCCGCCGTAGAAATTTTTGAAAAATAGACACTTTCTCTTTTAAAAATTGATTAAATTTTTGTGTCCTTTTTTGGAACTTCGGGTTAAAAAATTCAATAATTTCAAAAAACAAAACATAGGAGACTTTTGGTGGTGGAGAATTGAACCTGCGCTCTGACCCAATAAATCAGCATTGTTTCCACTGGGCTATGACCTCTATGGTTGCTCTTCCACTAAAATCCCTTTAATGTTGGAACAAAAGTGTCATCTTTGGGGTGTGCATTTTCAATAAATTTGACAAAAAATCCATTTCTTAGGGGTGTATGTCAAAACCGAAAACCGACCGGTTTGGACCCTCGGTTTTCGGTTTTACCGGTTTTCGGTACCCCGGTTTTCGGTTTCGGTTTTTGGCCAAAAAAACCCGGTTTTCGGTTTCGGTTCGGTTAACCGACCGTGAACTACCCTATCATTAACGATGGGGATACAAGCTGTACATATTAACATCGGAAATTTTTCGATAAGAAAAATTGCATTTAAAAATACAATTTTTTTCTCGAAAATTATTTTGATGGATTAAAATAAATTAAAAGGTAATAGTAAAATGTACAGTCCAATTAAAAATACATATTAAAAAATTAACATACCATTTCCTCCGAAAATGCAGACGGCACATAAAAGTAATACCGTACAAAGGATGATAAAGATTTTTTCAAATCATTTTATTTTAGTCATAATTTTTTACCAGAGGATCAATGCTAATAAGCTTAGGCGCATTTCGTAAATTTTTTGTTCTATTTTGACTCCAAAAAGTTTTCTCTAAGTTGCTTTTGAACCGAGTTTTAACGATTGGAGCCCAACTGCCGGCAAACCGTCTGGCTATCCTCCTTAATTCTCTTTTTTTTNCCCCCCCCCCCAAATTAGTTGAGGCAACAAATAACACTTTGATTTGAAATTTATAATTCAGGATTTTGCGAATCCCGATGAACAGTTACTAGCTTCAATTATCGATAAGTATGGATGGGAAGATGAGTGGAGATTAGAAGAGGGAGTAGTGCTCTATCGCTGGAAGGACTGGAGGCTGATCCGCACCAGGGCTGTGCCGAAATTCCGATTTCGTATTCCGATTTCGAAAATTTCGAGGTTTTTTCCGATTTCGGTTTCGAAAAATGAAAAAGAGCTCGGAATTTCGACTTTCGAATTTCGACTTTTTGTCCTCGGCGGCCCTGATAAGGGCCGCTGGAGAAAATTTTAGAAAATTATTATTTTTTTCTTAAAGAAATTCATCATTTTTTGGTTGGGTTTTTTCCCAAAATTAGCTAAATTAAAACTTTTCCTTCATTTTTCAAATTACATATCTCATCTTCTATTACTACGTCACTCACCCCTTAATAAAGTTAAGTTGTTTAAAATGCCAAAAATTGATGAAATCTCACAAGTGGGTCTAATTTTCAAAAAAAAATATATATATATATATATATATATATAAAATATATGTTGTAGCCGATATCGAATCCAGCCGAATTCGGCTAGCCGATATCGAATCACTTTTTTCTTCAAAACAAAAACTTTTTTTTGAAGCTTCCTAGGCTAAAACTATAAAAAGCAAATATGTGCAGAATTTTATGCTCTATCTTTTGGCCTGATTAGTTTATTGAAATTTGTTTAAAATTTTAAAATTTTTTGAAAATTTCAAAAAATTGAATTTTTCGGAAATTTCAAAAATTTTCAGATAAATTTGAAAATCTAATCAGGCCAAAAGATAGAGCATAAAATTCTGCACATATTTGCTTTTTATAGTTTTGGCCTAGGAAGCTTCAAAAAAAAGTTTTTGTTTTGAAGAAAAAAGTGATTCGATATCGGCTAGCCGAATTCGAATTCGGCTGGATTCGATATCGGCTACAACACATACATATTTTGCAGACGGTGCGCTAGGAAAAAAAGTACCAAATGCACGAACTCCTTCATAAACTTTTTTTTGTTAGAATTTGTAAGGCATATAAAAGGCATGCAGAAAAGTTTCCAAAAAACAAAAAAAGTGTAAAAAAAGTTTTGGGTATGATTATTCTCATTAACGGTTTTACATTCCATAATTAATTTTTTAAATTATGCAAAATTTAATGATTAATAACAAATGGATTGGTTTATTGCGACAATGATGGATTAACAAAAAGAATAAATTATTTATAAATTAAAAACTTTTAGTTTTTTCATTGCTTTTTTAAGTGATGAATTCCTTCTATTTGAAAATACAATTTTTAAAATTTTAACCTTTGCCTAGAAAGTTTGAAAAAATAGGGCTTTTTTAAATAAGGCCCACTTTGGAGCCTAGGCCTTAGTTTACGGTATCTGCATACTATTGATTTAAAAAAAATAATTTAGATAACCTTTTTTGCCCTTTTCTACAAATTAGTACATGTTTATAATTGAAATATTTGGTGGTGTTTTGTATGCCTTTTCTCTTTCCCATATCAATCATGTTCATCTCATATTTTATGGAAGCATGATTCATGTTCAATTTTTGGATGGACAAATCAGAAGCAAATTATTCTAAATTAATTTCGACTAAAATCGCTTTTATCAATAAAATGCTCACAATATAAACATAAGCGAATCAAAGCGACAATTTAATTTTAATTCTTTCTTTTAATTATAAATAATCCACTTACAAAATTCAAGATGATGATTTCCTTATTTAACTTTATAAAAAATTAGTATGTTGGTCATAACTTTTTATATACAGATCATATGAATTCCGCCACACCGCACTCCTCCGCAATCGCTTTTACCAGCGCCGTCGTGTCTTCGCCCTCCGGCAACTTTTCAATCACTGCTCTCTTCGCCTTCTCCTTCACTTCATCCGCGTTGAGTATGGCATCGTTGATCATTCGATGAAAGAGAGATGGGTCGGCAGAGGGCGGCGGTTGCCCCCAGGCAAGTTTGATGGGCTTGCCGGCTGCCGTTGTCGGGTCACCGGATCGATTTTGCAATCGTTCCTCGCCTTTGGAGTTGACCAGGGCCTCCACCATCCGCTCAAGACGAGAGAGGCGGTCGATAATGTCGTCCAGCGCGTCGTTGGATGATGGAAGAGAGCCGAGCTGCTGCTCAAGGCGTCCAAGTCGCGCACTGATTTCGCAGCTTTGTTGGTCTTGACGGTGACGGACATGGATGATGATGAATAAAGTACAAGAGTTCGAAAATCTCAAATTGGGTAATTAAACCCTGACAACGATGATGATTTTATTTGAATAAATAATTTTTTCTTATCTCTGGAGTGAGCTTTCATCATTATGCTACAACGACGAACTGCGCTTCGCTTTATTTTGCCACCAAATATAATTCACAAACAATTAGTTTTGGGTCAAGAAACGCTTAGTCGTGCATCTTCTTCAATGACTTGTGGTCCAGACCCGATCTAAAATAACTTTCAGTAAAATTGTTATTGTCTTGTACATGAGACTTATTTCTATGATAATGATCTGATCAAATATTTCATTGGGTTGAGTTTTAAAAAATCACAAAATCCCCGTTTTTTTGTCGAATTTTTAGGCTGAAACAGTCAAATGCCGTATTTTAATGGCTTGGAAAGGTCCAGCCTAATTTCTGTCATAATGTGTCATAATTTATTAACAATCCAAAGATATTTGGATTTAAAAAGTATTTTAAATTAATTTACTTTTTTCAGTATTTTTTGCAGAAATTTCACTTTTATGAAGAGCCAGCGGCCCCAATTAGTGAGGTCTGAGTTTTTTTTAAATTGGTATATTTTCTCATTTAAAATATTAAATTTTTGTTCGGTCGATTTTTCAGTTTTTATAAATTTTTTGTCGTTTTCTTTTTAAAATATATCTTAGAATTTTTCCATGGGTTGCTTAGGGTATTGTTGAATTGATAATTGAACACTGTAAAGTCAAAGTTAAAAAAGCATTTATACATTCTTAAAGCTATTCAAAAATTAATTTTAAACGATAACATTGTTTATCAAAAACATAGGATATTCGGTTAGATTAATTATAATTGTGATCAATCCTATATTGACTGTAATTATTAGGTTCCGGAAATTTTGTAACCTATTAAATTCCTGGGATAATTGTTTTCTTAAAAATTAAATACATCATTGTAAAAAAATTCAGAGCTACGGACACAATAATTACAACAAATTAAAAAAACACATTTAGAAGTCATAAGGTTTTTATTATTAATGATATTTAAATTAGGTGCCCCGTAACCGGAACTGGTCCCGAACTCTCGGTCTCCCTGGAACCAAATATACACCCCTAAGAATGGCATTTTAAGTTAACATTTTAGTGATACTTATCTAATTTATACCCGATTAATTTTTCCTCACCCGAAATTTTCTTTTGCTGCGTTTTAACTTATCTAATTCAGGGGTGGGAAGTCGGCTTATTTGTAAGAAAAGTGCTTATTTTGAGGGGTCCCCTGCTTACAAAAATCAAAAGCGCTTATTTGTAAGCAAATGCTTATTTTTGACCGATTGACTAATTTTTCAAAAAATGCCCCTATAATTTCATAAAAATGATTTTTTTAAAGAAAATAAGCATAAATTTTCCAAATTTTTCACCGGCGGCCCCTATCGGGCGGCGGCCCCTATCGGGGCCGCCGACACCTATTATTATCATGCAATATCTTCTGGAAAATTTTCTAAGCAACAAAAAATGTTCAATTTTCTTAAGAGAAAATGGTCTAAAAAGGCGAATTTTTCTCCGGCGGCTGCGTTGAACGGGTATTCTACTATACTAGTAATTATACGATAATAGTCACCACCGGCACCCCTCAACACTGAAATTAATTCAAAATAAGCAAAAAAAAAATGACTAAATTTCTTTAAGAAAAGCCTAAAGTGAGAAATTTTCTTCGGCGGCCCTATCGGGCAGCCGAAATTCGTTCCCCCCCCCCTCCCCCGAAAATTTATTCTGGCTACGCCCTTGCGTTGAACGGGTATTCTACTATACTAGTAATTATACGATAATAGTCATATTTGCATCATTTTACCTTAAAATTTCTTATTATTCGATATTTTTAGTGATTTTGTGATTTTGCTTATTTTCGTGCATTCGCCCCAGCGAAATGCTTATTTTTAGGGTCATGACTGCTTATTTCAGGAAAAAAAACTTCCCACCCCTGATCTAATTTATACCCGATTAATTTGTCCTCACTCGAAATTTTCTTTTGCTGCGTTTTACATCTGAATACTAAAGATGGAACCGGCGGTAATACCGATCAGTAATTTTATCGAAAACAGCCAAAAAACAATTTTCAATTACCGAAAAAACCACCCAACAAAATGTTCTTGAGAAAATATGCTAATTTTTCAAGAAAATAAAATTGATTTTTTGATAGAATATGACAAGAAATATTTAGAGGTTTTGACCCCTGAACATCGGACCCCTAAACTGGAGTAGAGCCATTTATTTATTCCTTTTTTATTTATAAAAATGATAATTGAAAATTAGGGCATTAGGTTGGTATTAGGGCAAAATACACAACAGATAAATTGACTTATTTGGCGACGTATTAAGGCATTTTCTCGAAAATTGAAGAAAAATATGAAAATTACAATTTTTCAGTTGGTAGAAGAGAAAAAATGAGAAAAAAAACAAAATTGAGTTTTTTAAATAAAATTAAAACAAATGAAAATAGTCACTTCTTCCTTAAGTAAAATTTTAATTTTCCCAGGCGACCCGTATAATGGACTATTATAATTTATAAAAAAGTAATTAGAACATCAAAAAATGTTTAAATCATTTAATTTAATTTAATTTAATAAATTTCACAATTAAATACTCAAAACCTTTTTTAGCGAAAGATCGAATATATATCCCCCAAAAAACTTAATTTTCTTTTTTTAAGATACTCCCTGGAGTTTTTTTTTCTGGATATGTCCTTACATTTAGCGATTCCGAAATTTTTTTCCTGGATTTGCAGCCAAAAATATTTGATTTATTTTGTGAGAAGCGCGATTAAATTTTTCTGTATTAAGTAAAATGAATTTTTTAGACCTTAAACGGATGCAAAATCGTTGTTATCAATGTATGGGCTTTTTACGATGTATTTTCGCATTTATTGATTTTTTGTAACGTATGTTAGATAAATATTTTGTTTTTTAACAACCTAAAAATCCATTATCTATTGATAATTCATCTACGATTAAAACAAAATTTTTTTTATTTACAGTTAAGGTATTAATAATAAAAATAATACAAAACAACCTCGATATATGAAGTATTATTTCCTGATGAGCAGTACGATGAAGCAGGGAACGAAAGGACCTGACCGATTTTTGTTTGACTCTAAAACCAGTCAAGCCTAAAAAATAAATGTAATTATTTTTAATAATAACTTTATTACCATTTTGATAACTTACAATTTTGCCCATCTGGATTATATACTATGATATTAAACAAAACCAATAACATTGCAGAATTTGGAGTGGTGAAACTTAATCAAAAATCTGACTCTATTTCAAATTAAATTTTTCCCTGAAACTTTAAAACGATCGATTCTCGCGTGACACAAATGATCAAAGAAAAATCTCAAAAATGAGAAAGCGAAACTCGAAGAACGACATTCTCAAAAAGCCTTCATTATTGGGTATCGAATTTAGCGCCCAAAAATTAGGTATTAAATCAAATTTTAAAATATTCTATTTTTCTCTTATGAATTCACTTATAAAAAGGTGGAAGAAATAAGTCAATTATAACAACAATTATACATTAATCCCACTCCAACTCTCGCGATTCTCCCTGATGTTCGACTTTTAGACTACTTCCCTAATTTTAAACTGCTCTGATATTATATTGCCACTTGCAAATAGGGCTGTAATCTCTTACCTATGAATTACCGATAGAATTTTAGGTTTAATTTATGCATGCCACTAGACATAGGATTTAAAAACAAAATTAATACAATGGTTTATTTTTGAGTATTTTTTTAGTTTTCTTATGGGGTTGATCAGTTTTTTAGCTTTAATTAACTTTCCTTCCTTACCTTCCTTCTTTCTTTCTACCCTTCTTTGCGTGCTGTGTCATTTGGTCGAAAAGTGCAAAAATGGATAATGATGTTAATATTTCAAAATGTCTAAAAATCCAATAAGACTAAAATTCTAAATGTGATTACTAGTATAAAGATGTCTAATATATCTAAAGATGTTATGTCAATGTCCAAAGATTTCTACAAATTCTTTTTTTGACCTGCAATATTACTATTCCTTAGGGAAATTGACAATAATAAGTCAGCTGAAATGAATTTTTAAAATATATGGCCTAATTTTGCACCATAGTATTGAATGATAGTGATTTTGGCCTTCGAAAAGGTCTTAGAGCTGAGATTCTCATTTTTACCCTAAAAATACCCTAATTTTAGGGGTATTTGGAAATCTCCTACTGCTCTAAATTGAACTTCCGAAATTTTTCTTTTTACTCTACCATAAAATTAAGTACCTTTGGCTATCTTTTTCTGCAATTTGGTGATTCAATCTTTATGGAATGGTTAAACTATTGACCAAAGAAAAGGTGTAGTAGTATGTTAATTTTGGGTATATTACGCAAAAAATCATAACTTTTTTAACAACTGGAATAAAATTTGATTTTTATTGCTAATATGAAAGAGAACAATTTATTCTACAAAATAAAAAAAGTTTGTGAAGATTGATAGCGAAATATTAAGGTTATGAATTTTTTAAATCTGCTTCTATGAAGAGGTTGTTACTTATTACACACCCTAAGTAATAATGTACAATAAAATGAATTATATTTGGCTAGAAAGTTAGAAATCTTTTAGCAATTGTTTTTTTCTTAAAAAATCACATTTTTCTGTATTCTTATTTTGCAAAATTTTCTATGGAGGCCCTGCTCCAAACCGGCAATATTTTTTAAAAAAAACCAGATGTTTTTGACGCGTCCTGAACACCACATTTAAGCAACACAACTGGTCTCGACGAGCAAACTAAAATAGAATCTGAGGGATCCTGGGACGATGGATGCTTTTGATCTTCGGTCACAAAAATTGGGAGAGTTCCTCTGTAATAAATCTTTGAATGGTAAAATTTATGTCCATTTTTCCATTCAGTGAATTTTGCAAATTTTTGGATTTTTTATAAAATAATTGAATTTTGCATTTTTTGGTCAATTTTTAGATGCAAAAAACTGTTCTTTTTTCTTTGTTCCATTTTTCAGCAAAGTATGCAATTGGATTGGAAAAACGACAGGTGATATAAAATAATTATTATCAAATTTAAAAATATTCTAGTTGATTAATAACAAAATATTAATTATTAATCTATATTTTTTCTCTAAAATCAAATTGATTCCTAAATAAGTTTGTAAAAGTAAATATTACAATTGCTAAAAAATAATGTAGCAAAAAATGTACAAATTTGAAAATTTTTTATTTCTCTGTGCTCTCTTCATCTTTTTACCTTTTGCAAATTTTCTATCCTATTAAATTATGGAAGTAAAAATCTCACAGATGGCCTAGATCAAATGGCCAAACCTGGTTTTCGAGTTTAGAATAGGGTTGGGCACGGGGGGATATCCCCCCCCGTCCCCGACTTTTTTAGGCCTCATCCCCGACTCCGATCCCCGACCCACATCCCCGCGGGGATTCGGGGATGAAAATGCACCCCTAAAGATCCCATTTTGGGTCCAACAGTTGAGAAAATTTTGTGGACCAGCAACCATAGAGTCCATGGCTCATGGAAACAATGCGTGTTCACTGATGGTGAGAGCGCAGGTTCAATTCCTCACCACCTTTATATTCTAAAATATTATCTTTGAATCTTTTTCATTCATTTTTAGATTACCTATTTTAATTTTTTCAAATAAAAAAATACATTACAAACAACTAAAGTCATCAAAAAAAGCAAAATTTTTCTTTAGAAATGATGACAATTTCTTTAATTTCGAAAAAAAATTCCAGAAATGGACATAAAAATTGATCAATTTTTAATAGAAAAATTGTCTTAATTTTCAAAATTTTCTCAGGCGGACCCTATCGGGACCGCCGGCATCTCATATAGTGAAATTTCTTCATCCAAAAAAATGCTCATTTTTAATAATCCTATTTTGAAGGTCCGACTTATGTAATACCGGCTAAAATGCGTAAAAACAGACCAAATCTTTAACGTTGATAAGCACATCTTAATAACAAAATTTATTTAATGACGTTAGTCACTAACTATTAGTCATCTTAAAGTAAAAAATAATTAAATTACGACGAATTAAATATATTTTTTATCGTGAAAGGATGAACAAAAAATGATAACAAAAAAAAGATAAAATGGAATTAATTGATTGACAGAACAATGGCGAAAACAAAAAAATGATTATAAAATAAAAAATTCATCCAAGTCAAAAATTAGAAAAATATCAAATCAGTCTGGCCCTTGGCTTATATAACAATTGCGTGGGGAGAATTTTAGCTAGCGGTGTTGGTGGCCCGATAGGAAAAAATTTCTATTTTTGCAGTTTTTACTTTAGCCCACCATTGATACTTTTTTACTTTCGCCCACCATTGAGACTTTTTTACTTTCGCCATAGCACCGCAAAATAGATGGGTTGCATATTTACTTACAGGGTGCGGCAAGATAGGAATTGCGAATACATATTTGAGAATTTTGAAACAATTTGAGTGCCTATTTCGGACAATTCAAATCGTTTTTTAATGAACTTTTTCTAAATAACTTAAAAATACTTATCCTTAAAATTTTTGGCTTAATTTTGATACCATTAGATAGAGCACATTTGATTCTATATATATTACGTAAAATATAGTTCGAAATAATTTTTTTAACTATTTTTTATTTTTTATTCTACATATGATGTCGAAAATAGTGACCCAAAGCTCGTATCCGTCACCCATGATGTTTCCCTCTGCGGACATCACATCCTTGACTTGATGCGAGAGGGAATTGAAACACTCGCATGACGATTCATGCGAAAATCATGGGCCGCCCATAATATCATCCTTGACTTGATCATCAATAATAATTGAAACAAACGCATGCCGACTTGATGTGATTTTCCACATCAAGGATGTGATTATTCGCATGATGTAATTGAAACAGCCTCCGTGCCCAAGATGTGATCATCACATCAAGTCAGCAAGTCAAGGATGTGATGTGAATTGAAATAGGCCCTGGACTCCGCTGCCGCTTCCCTCCATCAAGCGTCGAAAAACGCGTCCAAACCACACTTGATGGTATCCAACTAAATCATCAGCGAGGTCTTATCGGCTTTCCCAGCAGAGTGCGACGACTTCTTCGGGCACAACCATTTGTAGCCGTAGGATATGCCCCTATTCCAGAAAATGATCCCAGGGTCTTGCACTCCGAATTGGTCTTCTTCTTGCATCACCACTTTCCATCACTTTCCAACATTGTCGTGCACAATTTGCTGTGGTTCTTCACCTTCAACAGATTGAACAGTTCGTCGACTTCCTCATGGGTGAGTTTGTCATCCTCGTTGGTGTCGCCAAAAGTCAAAAACTAGCGCACCCCATGTTTGACCTTTTCCAGCGCTTCTGGCTTGGTCATTCCTGATGTACAGCGAAGCTTAATTTTTTTGAAACAAGAATGACGAGAATTTGGGGTATTTTCCTACTAACTTTTTAGCGTGCTGGCCAAGGAAAATATCGAATTTGACCATACCGCTTCGGGCTTCGGCTGCACATAGGCCCACAGGTTCCCCAGCAACATTTTCAACATTTTCACTCCGGCTTTGGCGATGGCATCCGTTGCACCCTGGGTCTCGCTGGTGTCCACCTTTTTCTCCACTTTGTCCACAAACAGATCGATTGCCTTCTCCGTCACGTGCTCATCGTTGTTCGTGTCGATCAAGTCCAGCAGCAGGATCATGATGTCCTTCACCAGATTGATGCCATTTTCGCCTCCCTTTTTGATCGTATGGTGGATCAGGACGACATTTGGCAAATCCATTGGCAGTTCGGCGGCAGCTTTGGTCGAGTTCTCAGCTGGAAAAGGTCAAACATGGGTTGCGCTACTTTTTGACTTTTGGCGACACCAACGAGGATGACAAACTCACCCAGTCGACTGAGGAAGTCGACGAACTGTTCAATCTGTCGAAGGTGAAGAACAACAGCAAATTGTGCACGACAATGTTGGAAAGTGATGGAAAGTGGTGGTGCAAGAAGAAGACCAATTCGGAGTGCAAGACCCTGGGATCATTTTCTGGAATAGGGGCATATCCTACGGGATACCAATGGTTGTGCCCGAATAAGTCGTCGCACTCTGGAAAATTTTCAAATTTCAATAATATCTCTGGTCTAATCACAAGTATAGCGCTAACTCAATACTGCCTGACGTTACTATTACAAAAATACCTAGATAGACATCTAGCACCTCGGTACCGGGGCTCCTTTGTTTCACATAAATTTATGTCACATAAATGTTATTTCACATAATTTTTTTTTTGTTCAACTGCTCAGTTGCTCTTGAAAAATCAAAATCAACTCTTCAGTTGTTTTTTTATTTTTGTATCTAAAAATTATGCTATTTTCAAAAAAAAATAAATGATAAATGATAAACCCCTCCCCTGAATCTATTTGTTTTAATTCGGTTCTCTAATTTTTTGGTCATCTTTTTTTGGTCCGGGTTTTTAAAAATTCCCACCTTTCACTTGCACCACATTTCTATGATGATTTTGCAAAAAAAAATTGTAAAAAAGGACAAATTGTCATGGTGTAACTTGTCGAGATGCATATTTTAAAATTCGATGCATAAAAATCAATTTTCAAAAAAAATGATTTTAGCGTCAAAAGTGATGTTAGATGTCGCATTACGCCAAAAATGGACATCAAAATCGGAATCATCAACCAAAATTACCCCCGGAAGGGGTTTTATGAAAAATATTTACCATAAATTTATTTTTTATGTGAAATGACGTTTTTCTTCTTTTATGTGAAATAACTTATGTGAAATAAATTTATGTGAAATGAAAGTTAAGCGCTCGGTACCTCTCCCCTCCACCCATTTTTTTTATTTTCTTTAATAATTCTTTTTCATTTTACGATGATGAAATTTTATGGGATGAAATCCATTAGTTGGACAAAAATTTGTGTGTGGGATGAGCACGGGATCGCTTTCGATGGCCAGAATAAATTAACTCCAGTTTGTGAAAGGAATGGAGCCCATCATCCATCTTACTTTTTTTTGAATTTTTTATGAATATAAAAAGTGATGTCATATTTATCATATCAAGAAAGCTGAGATTTTGATGAAGAAATGATTTATTGTTGAAGCGTTGGGGCCACATTGAGCGTGCCATTGAAGAAGTCCAGTGAGAAACATCAACACCTTCGGCGGTTGCTCGTCGACTGAAAGGGCGACGCGCGTGGAGCTGCGAGTCCTCGACTGTGGCGAGCGGCAACAAGAAGTTGCCGCCGTCGGTTTTTCCCCGAACGGAGAGAGGCCACAATGATGGATTGAATTCACAAAAAATTATATTAGTCCGGTTAAACCGGCGCAAATGTCTGCGGCGCAAGTGTCGAATTTGTTCAGCGGCGCAAATGTCCTGACACCATTAGTCCTTAGCATTGTGAACTTATTTATCAGATCGCTTAATCTTGGGCAATATCATTGAACTTATAAATTAGATTAGTTTTGGTAGAACTTACTGTTAGTGGTGCTAGGACGTTAAAAATAACCGCCAAATAGGCTAATCTGGGCCCGTACTATAAGAGCGTGGTAGTGGTTAAATAACCATGAACTGGTGGTAGAACTGGCACCATAAGAGATCATGGTTCGCAACCACCAACTTCGTGGTTGTTTAACCATGAACCATGACCGGCACCACAAGAAGGGAGTTCATGGTCATTTAACCACGAGTTCGTGGTTAAATTTTAACGACGGGTGCTAGCGTGGTAGAAAAAGCTACCACCATCTTTAGGAGCTTATAAAAAATTAAATAAAAGAAAGAAAAATTTAAATAAAATATTTTCTGATAGAATAGAATGTGCTCATTCTAGTGATATAAATTTCATTTAGAAATTCCCTCAAAAATTATAATTAAAAAATTATTTCCAATGGTCAAAATCGGTGAAATTCACTCAAAAATAACTGGTTAGTTCATTATTCCGCCTCTGGGTAAATTGGCAAGCCTATTCCTTTCTTTTTACGGAATATTTTTTATTGTTAAATTTGATTTTAATTTTATTTTTTAATTTTTTATAGTTTTTCAAAAAAAATTCATTTTTCAAATTTTGATAATTTTAAATTTTTGTGCATCTTTTTATTTTGTTTGTAAAAATATTGATCGTTATTTTTTTGACATTTTTAAAGTATTTTTACCGTAATAATATATGCATGAGATCATGGTTAGATAACCCATAAGATGATGGTTTCTGGTTATTTAACCGACAGTTCGTGGTTATTGGCGATTTTCTCTTATGGTGCCAGTTATCCATGGTTGGTGGTTATTTAACTATGGTAGTTTAACCGGGTTAAATGACGTGGTTAAATAACCACCCTCTTATGGTACGGGCCCTGGCCGAAAAATTTTTTCTATATTTGATAAGCCAAGAATATAAAAAGCCATTGTGCAGATTTTATGCTCTACCTTTTAACAAAAAAATTTTATAGTACTACTTGTATACTCTCATAATAGTCGCTGAAAGATTTTTTGAAGATTTAACATAGTAAGAAATTTTTAAGAGAAATCAAAAATTTAGTTCCTTTATTCGCAAATTTGCCGGGAAACATTTTTTTGATTTTTAAGATACTATCAGTTCAGTATAGTCTTAAAGAAGGGATGAAGCACTTTATTTAGTGAATTTTCTTCCAATTATCTTTTAACTAAAAAAAGTAATAAAAAATAGAAAAGTTATCATTGAATCTATCAGATTAAACTTCTTAACGAATATTCTTGAAATCCGCTTCAAAAAAATGTGGAAATCCCTTTAAATTATAATTTTTTGAGGCGATTATTGTTCACATTAGGATCACATATTGTGAAGAATGAGCAATTTGAAGAGGATATTTATTTGGAGAAGGCGGAGGACCAAGCACACATCACGGAATGACACGCCCATTTTGATGAAAAAGAGTAAGGCGGGAAGAGAGAAAAGAAAGCGCCAAGTAATCGCTTAGAAATATTCTGACTCCAAAAAAGAAAGCCAGTTTTCAAGATTTTTCTGACGCGGATTTTATGCTTTCAAATTAATGAATTGTATTTTTTATCAATTATATATCAAAGGTAAAGAGGTATTAATAAGTATGTTAGGAATAATTTTTTAATGGATTTTCAAAAGACGCCAGTGAGATAATGCCCTTTTTGGCATTTGTGAGGTAATGACATAGAGTCGATTAATTAAACACTATTTATTTGTTCCCATATTCCTTATTGTTATTAGTGAGTATTAATAAGTTCTTTTTAATTTTGCAACCTATAAAAATTTGCTCAAAATTTTATCAAAATTAAAAATTTAGGCATTTAAAAGATTCGCTATTAAAATTAAATATGACATATGACTTTATTAAAATTAAAAACAATTGTTAAAATTTTCGGCTTTTACCAGAGGGGTCAGAAAAAAGAAATTCAATGGAGCGAAATTCAACCGGTCATTATAATGACAATATTTTACTATTTTAATCATAGATCCGAATCAACATGTTAATCATGAAAAATCATTCATGTTTAGCATGATTGGATTAGGTGACGGTCTGTTAGGGGATCCATTGTAAGGACAAGCCGGATCT
>LDKF01000246.1:61536-89405 GCA_001026735.1 Rotylenchulus reniformis | reverse complement strand
AATTTTGGCATTTTGGCTTTGTGGACGAATTTTGGTGTGGACGAATTTTGGTATGGACGAATCTTGGGGCAGCGACCTTATTTAGTAACGGGGGAAGGGTAGCCTAGTCGTTCTACCCTATGCAGATCAGCTTCTGAATTCGGTGCCGCAACAATTCGGCACTATGGCTTATAACTCGGTCAAAATGTAGCTCATTAGAGAAAGCGTTTAGTGCAGGGGTGCCAGATGAAAATTTTCAAAATCAGAACATTTGGTTCAAAAAATCAGATTTCATGGTCAAAAATCAGAACATTTTATATTTTGCTACTAAATCATGAAAAAAACGGTTTATTCTTTTAATATCATATCAAACATTGTATTTTTCATTCTCCATAATCTGTTTGAGCAATTTGGGGGTTGAAATAAGCAAATCATAAAATTGGGAACAATCGAGATCAAGATGAAGGAATTTCGGGTGTCTGTTCATTGTGCCGAACATAATTAAAAAAAATTTTCCACGCCTGCTTTTTTTTGAAGAAGATTCATTGTGTGGGGAGCCGGCGGTCCCGATAGGGGCCGCCGGAGAAAATTTTTGAAAAACTACTTAGTGTGCCGGCGGTCCCGATAGGGGCCGCCGGAGAAAATTTTGGAAATTTAGATCTATTTTCTTAAGAAAATTGACCATTTTTAAAGGAATTTCAATAAAAAATTCGAAAATCAGGACAAAATAAGGACAGAGGTCGAAAATCAGGACAAATCTGATAAATCAGGACATTTTTATTTACTCAGATCTGGACCCTCCAAATCAGGACAAATCTGAGAAATCAGGACATCTGGCACCCCTGGTTTAGTGTAAAAAAATAGAGCAAAAAGTTGGCCACAAAATAAGCTTAAACCTATTATGATTGTTCTATTGAAAAGAAAATTGTGGCCAAAATATTGTCATTCTATAAATATGTGGCCAAAATATTGTTTTTGTTCATTTACATCAGCAAAATTCGCTGCACCATGCATATTAAGTTTTTTTTTGAAAATTTTTGATGGGCTAGAAGCCATTTAGCTTTTGACCCTTTTTTAATGCTTTTTTTTAATTCCTACGCTGTCATCTTAATGAGTATAAATTAGGAACATAAACCCATTGAATAATTTAAAAAATCATTAATACCATTTTGAACATCACTTACCTCATAATAATCAAAAAGATAATCGGACTGATCCCATAAACCGAAAACGATGTAAAGCTTATTAAAAGGAGCAAAAAAAGAATCTGTAAATTTGAAAATGATCACTTTTTTGATTATTAAATGCTCAGTTAACCTTCCATAACGATCAAACTCAGAGGTTGCCATACATAAATAGCGAATTGAAGAAAGCATTGGATCAGCAAGCGGCGTTCGCTGTTTTTCTGTGTGGCCCCAATGGACTGGTGTATTGTGGGATCAAATTTGCCTTTGGCCTGGAACGGAAATTTTGACAATTTACTTTTTACATAAATTCTGCCATTTGGCGTTTACAAAGTATACATACAAGGAACACTCAAAACTTGCCATTTGTAAAATGGTATTAAAAATATAAGTAATATGCATATGCCATTAACTGCAGTTGAATTATGATCTATTTGAAATCAGGCTAATGGAGCGATCCTGCTTTGCTTTGGATAGAAAATGATTTTTCAATTTTTTTACACACGCTTTAAGGGCGGGTCTTTTTAATGGCGGTTTATTCCTGATTGAAATCGAACATAAAAAACACGATCAATGTGCTCAATTTTTATCCATTTATCCAAATGCAATGATTATATTTAAATGAATTCGCGGATTGGGGCCATGAAAAATACCCGCGCTTAAAGCATGTGGAAAAAATAATTGAAATTCATTTTCTCTCCAAAACAAAGCAGGATCGCTCCATTAACCAGATTCCTATATATCATAATTCAAGTGCAATTTAATGGCATATCATTTATGTTTTTGCTACCATTTCGGCAAAAGTCAAGTTTTGAGTATTCCTTGTAAGACGAGCTTTGATGATCCAATTTTTTGACCCACGAAATTTCAATTTATGTTTTTTGATTTTTTTACACTCATGAAATTTCGATTTTCGTTTCGTATTTTCCAGCATCCTCGATAGGATTGCCAACCAGGGCTGCACGTAATTACGGATTATGTATTACGGAAATCACGAGGTTTTATGGATTTAAGGATTACAGTTTACGAGTTGCGGATTTTAAAAAAAATCCGTAATTTTAAGCATCCCTATGGGTAATTTTGAAAATTTCTTGATTTTTTAAATCGTATCTAAAGGGAAAATTTTTTCAAAAATCATTAATTTTTCTTAAGGAAAAGTCGAAATTTCCAAAAAAAAACTCCGACGGATGCCTTTTTGCTCAAAAGCCGCATGTTTGATCGAAAAATTAACCAAAATACATTCATAAAATTATTCTTGATTTTTGGTATGAAAATTTTTAAAATGAAAATTGTGAATCGAATAACCAGCTTGAATTGTCGTTAAAATGAAATGAATTCCTTATTATAAACTAGTTTGAAAAATGAGTGACCAAAAAAAAATAAATCAGGCAACAACATGGTTCAACGCAACATGACTCCGCGTCATATTCACGAAGGACAAAAAAATTAAATAGAACTCTACCGGGTGTTTTGCTCTATTTTAGGCTTGCTTCCATTGAAAAGCAATTTGTTTTATGAAATCAAATAAATTTAAATGAGTTCATAGTTTATCAAAAGTAATCTATAAAATTTTTATGTCACAAAACAGGCATCCTTTTATGCATAAGTAATAATCGACTTTGAAATTGCTAATATGCTTTCATTTTATTATTTTTTCATTTTTTTGTGCTAATATGCTTTTAAAAATTGCTGGTATATATATCTCCCTTTTTCATCCCAAATTTTCTTACAGCAACCGCATGCAGAAAAATTTTTGGTCCTCTTGTTTAGTAAAATTTCTAAAGGTTAAAATTTTTAAATTTTTTATACTGACAAGGGAGGTTCCCGGTGCTGAGCCGTTAAAAAAAAACGCCACATGCTGTAGTCTGTACGAAAACTTTTTTGTTAGACTTGTAAGACAAAAAGTATAAAAGGCAAAATTGTGCAGAATTTTACATTGATTCGAATGGTATAAAATTTTTTCGAAATTCGAACAAAAAATTCGAAATATCCCCTAAAAACCGTATTTTTCAGTATTTCGGGAAAATTTTGAATTTTTTGTTCGAATTTCGAAAAATTTTTTATACCATTCGAATCAGCATAAAATTCTGCATATTTTTGCCTTTTATATTTTTCGTCTAACAAGTCTAACAAAAAAGTTTTCGTACAGACTACAGCATGTGGCGGTTTTTTTTTAACGCCCCATGTGGCGGTTTTTAGCGGTAACGTCCTAGCACCGAGGTTCCCGAGGTGTTACGCTCCGATTGCATCGGGACCCGTTCCAATTTGTAGAGCATCCGTGCTAATCATGGCATTATCATATTTATTTGTGCTACAAACCGGTTTGAATTTTTATATTAATTTTTATATATGATTTTTCGGCGTGCTTTAAGCGTGGTATTCGGTGCAATGCACGCTTTTGGCGTGCTTAATGCACGCCAAAAAAATCATATAGAAAATTAATAGAAAAATTCGCAATTATTACAAAAAAAAACAAATTGGAACGGGTCCCGATACAATCGGAGCGTAACACCTCGGGAACCTCCCTTGTGAAATTTTTTTTCAAAATTATGGATTACTTATTACAGAAATTACGAGTTTTTTAGGTTTACGGATTAATGTTTACGAGTTACGGAAGATTTTTCTTGTTACGGTTTACGGATTACGCGTTACGGATTAAAAAAATCCAATTACGTGCAGCCCTGTTGCCGACGCAATTTTTGAAAAATAATACTCCTAAGAAAAATCGATCCATTTTTGGCTTATTAGATGGTTCTTATTAAGAAAATCATATGTGGAGATTGTCGGCAGTCCCGAAAGGAGCTATCGGAGAAAATTTAAAAATAGACCCACCTTATAAGAAAGCTTATTTTCCGAAATGGTATTTATTATTTACTTATATAATTATAAACTTTAAGGAACACTAAAAGCCCGTCTTTTCCCAGATTAAAAATAAATCCGGGAAGAAATAAAGGGAAAGGATCCAGAAAATGCCGGGTTTTCCTTATAAAATGCGCACCCTGATAAGGTTGTA
The DNA here is from genome assembly GCA_001026735.1 of Rotylenchulus reniformis. NCBI lineage: Eukaryota > Metazoa > Nematoda > Chromadorea > Rhabditida > Hoplolaimidae > Rotylenchulus > Rotylenchulus reniformis. The sequence goes on along the minus strand of LDKF01000246.1, from coordinate 85,229 downwards.
AATTTCCTTTAAGGAAGGGACCTAAGCTGAAATCGCCGATCTTGCCCAACTCGCCGATCTCGTCCCACTCGCTGAACCCGCCGACCTTGACCAAGTCGCCATCGCTGAACTCGTCACCGTCAAAGTCCCCGATCTTGTCTATGTCGCTGTTATCGCGTCATCAGTCGCCGGCTACATCGCAATCTCTGGGCTCGCCGAACTTGTCGCCGGTCACGCTTCACTCGCCGACCACACAATTGCCAATTCCATTGCAATGCTCGCCAACTCACTCACCGACAACATCCCAATCTCCGATCGCGCCTCAGTCGCCGAACATGTTGCAATCGCATTCCACGGTCGCCGGCCGCGCTACACTAACTAGCGACGACTTTCATACCTGCTCCTCCAAATACTCATCTTCAGCTAGATCCTCCGATTCCGAGGATGGTGAAATTGGGGAATACGTATGTTTTTCTTTGGGATTAGAATTATTTATTCAGAAGTTTGAGATGAAGGTGAAACGTTATAATGCATTCATTCATCTAATCTTTAATTTTTTTTGAAGTTTGCGATTTATTATTTATAGCGGACTTTATGGCGTAATTAGAAAAAAAATCGGAGAGGGGGGCTCCCCCACCCTAGAGGCCATAGGAGAAAATTTTGACGATTTTTAAAAATAAATCTCATTTTTTCAAAATTTCCAGAAAAATTTCAACAATGGATCCTGTTGATTGTTTTTTTGGTCTTGGCATTTCGGGGGAGGGGCATCAATTTTTTTCCTTGTCTATATTCAAATTTTTTTAAAAATAATCAATTCCGAAACAGTTTGCCAAGCTGATGAACAAGGAACTGTCGTCGCCACCGCCGTTGTTCAACGAACGGGTAGTGGATCAACGGCGACCGAGAAGACGGAATTGGCATAGCACTCGGTGTCAGAACAGTCTTTTTGATTATTTTGAGGTAAGTGATGTTCAAAATGGTATTGTAGGGAGAAGAGGAAATGCCTCCCGGGAGCGATTCCCACCCCATGAAAAGCATCCATTAAAGGGCGGGCAAACGTGTTTTTTTGCCCAAGCTTTATAACGTTTTGCCCAAGCTTTATTGGTAGCACCGGATGGTTGCCTGCAATAATGGCAACCTTTCCATCGATCGGTTGGGCGATAAGCGGACGCCCCACCCAGTGATCCAGGGACGGAAGCATTCCCCTGATGAAGCAGAGAGAAAGCGGGGTGGAAAGCGTAAGGGAGGAGCATGCCCCTTAATGAAAGAAGCAAAAAGAGATCTATTAGCAGAGCGCTCTAGAGGCGGGCGTAGCTCAGTTGGTAGAGCAGCCGAGATCTAATCGGAAGACGCTGGGATCATCCCCCAGCCGCCTCTTGTCTTTTTCCTTCGGAAAAAGGTGTCTCTAGAGAGCAAAGCAAACGATCTCTTGGCAAGGGCCCAGCAGCGTTACTGTATTAATGATTTTTTAAATTATTCAATGGGTTTATGTTCTTAATTTATACTCATTAAGATGACAGCGCAGGAATTAAAAAAAAAGCATTAAAAAGGGTCAAAAGCTAAATGGCTTCTAGCCCATCAAAAATTTTCAAAAAAAAACTTAATATGCATGGTGCAGCGAATTTTGCTGATGTAAATAAATGAACAAAAACAATATTTTGGCCACATATTTATAGAATGACAATATTTTGGCCACAATTTTTTTTCAATAGAACAATCTTTTAAACAATGCTAGGCCAAGACTATCTTTATAAAATAGCCCACTTCGCAAGAGGATAGGGTCCGGCGGTCCCGATAGGGGATGCCGGGAAAAATTTCGAAAAATTTCAACCTTTTATTAAGAAAATTGATCAATTTTTTGCTTAAGACCATTTCGCAAACGGGTTCCGGGGCGGTCCCGATAGGGGCCGCCGGAGAAAATTTCGGGATTTTTTAGTCTTTTTCTTTAAAAAATTGATCTTTTTTTTTGCTTAGATCACTTCGCAGGAAACGAAGTGTTCGATTTGCGAAGTGGATATGACAAAACCCAAAACATACCATTTCGCAAATCGAACAAAAATATATCGAAAGCTTGATTAATCAGGTCATTTGTCTCAAATTTTATATTTTTTTTGTCGAAGGCAAATTTCGTGGAGAAGGAGAAATTTTCATTATATTACTGGATACCGGCGGCTATGATAGGGGTCGCCGAAGAAAATTTTAAATTTCGAGGTTTTTTCTTAAGAAATTTAGAGAATTTTCATTGTATTACAAGGATTAGTAACCCCAATAGCGACTATCGGAAAAAAATTTGAAAAATTAGACTCATTTCTTTTAAAAATTTGATCAAATTTTTTCGACTTTTTAGAAAAAACGACCTATTTTAGGGGTGCATTTTTGGGCCGGTGACACCCATTCTTAGGGGTGTATTTTGCGCGATATTAACCAAAAAGCGATAACGATATGCGATAAGCGATAGGGCCCAAAATGGCGATATATGAGATAAGCGATATGCGATACGATATCCAGCCCTGGTGTGCATGTTTTTCGTCCCTTTGCTCAATGAATTGGTGGCACCCGAAAATGAGCCAGGCACATTTTTGCATAAGTTTAATTTTTAAAAATAATTAAATTTTACAGGAGATTGGGCCATTGTTTTGTGGATCCACGGCATCATCCTCTTGGCAACCAATGCATTTTTCTGCTTCCTCGCCTCCGCAACTCCGGCCAAATGGGCCATGGACACGTTTAGGCCGCAAAAACAAAGAAAAGGTGATATAAAATTATTTTTATTGTTAGTTAACTTTGCAAAAAGAAGATTTCGGTGCCAAATGATAGAATATTGAAAACTGATTCAACCCTTGTTTTACTTAAATATGAGAGGTTATATATGTCATTCCTTATTTAGTATATTTGTTTGGAAAATTTTAAGGAAAATATTTTATTAATTCTTTTAACTTCTTAGCTGCCCGAGTTGCGCCAAAAAGTGATGATCCGAAAGATGTGCCAAAAGTGATCACAGTTAAGCCGAATGATAAGGCGATATATTAACGCGATGACTTATCTTTATTCATTTATACATATGTTAATAATTTTATGGTGATTATGGTGATTAAAATTTTTCTTTATTGAAGGAAAATATCTTTCTATAAAATCTTTAATTTTTAATTTTTGCCAAAAATTAAATTTGATTTATTCAAATTAGTTGTTTTACGGACCATTCAACTAAAATTAACACTTTTTGCGCCTGTTCCCTCACTTGACCCCGATTTACTACAATCTGAGCACATCTGCTGATCAAAATTCTTTCAACATTTCACTTTTCTCATCATTTTTGATATATTTAAAAAAGAGAGAGAGATCAGCAGAAGCTCCTGGTAAAGAAGTGACAAATGGATGGATGGATCGATCGGGGAGAATACTGATCTGATCAGCGGCGGATGATCGATCCGTCCCTCCGTCCTTCCGGCTCAACAGGAATATCCAAGCTTCTTCCCTCACATCCTTGGCCACCGCTTCTTTGGCCAGAGAAAGCGATCACTCCCAACTCTTTAAGCTCATTGCGGATAGAGAAAGAGAAGAAGATAAATGGTTAGAGAAGCAGAAAGTCCATCACAAACCTGTTCGCCCTTTGATCTTGCTTTCGGATGNATGGATGGATGGATCGATCGGGGAGAATACTGATCTGATCAGCGGCGGATGATCGATCCGTCCCTCCGTCCTTCCGGCTCAACAGGAATATCCAAGCTTCTTCCCTCACATCCTTGGCCACCGCTTCTTTGGCCAGAGAAAGCGATCACTCCCAACTCTTTAAGCTCATTGCGGATAGAGAAAGAGAAGAAGATAAATGGTTAGAGAAGCAGAAAGTCCATCACAAACCTGTTCGCCCTTTGATCTTGCTTTCGGATGGATGCATAGGAACAGAAACTTGTGATCATGGGAACCCAATTCACGGGAAGAATTAACTGCAATGCATACCATAGCAATATTATAATCTTATTTAAAAAATCATTTAGTCATTTTTTGTCCTCAATTTTTAATATTTTCATTTCCAAAAATAAATTTTTTACAGAAAGGGCAAAAAAATTTTAAACATATTTTTGATACATGCCAATATAGGCGTGATTATTATACATACTTTAATGACCAACTCAGGGTGACGTAAAATTAGCTAATATCTAATAAGCCTTGAAAAAAAACATTGTGAAAATTATCGGGTAATCCCAGATACGATATAAAAAATTTTTTTGAATTTTTTTCTTTTAGGTTTTAAAACGATTTTTCACCGTATATCTTCCATGAGATTGGGTTCATTTTTGCATAATCATATGTAACTCGATTCAAATAAGTATAATCAAAGAAAAATTTAAAATGAAAATGATGTTTTATATGTACTGGCCTATTTGGTAACCATTTTTTACTCTTTTAAGACAAACAATGGCACTCTCCTTCATATTGTTACACTAATAAGGGAATTAAGGGAATTCCGCTTCAAATAAATGTTTTTTCTTTCCATTTTATATCTAATGGACATTGTTATTTCTCTCTCTCTCTCTTTCATTTATTATATCTTTGTGTTTCGATGGTTCCGGGCCATCATCATGATTCCGGGGGCGTCTGCTGTTGTTGTTTTGGCCAAACCTCATCTTCTGGCTATTGAAACAACGATAGGTAAAGGCCCCTCAAGCGCCTGAGAGGCGATCGATCAATCCGGCTTTGTGCAGTGCCCACTAGACCTGACTGACTGACTGACTAGTGTATCGAGGTAGGAATGTTGAAATCTAAGTAGGCGAGTGTATACGAGAAGTTTGGGGGTAGAGCTAAGAAGGCGGATAAGATAAGTGCAAAGTCTCGTATTTTTGGACTAAGTTTACTAAGTAGTTTTTATTAAATTTATTTATTTTTAAAAATTTGGATATTTATCTTTTTGGAAAGTGGATCAGACTTATATCCAATGATTTTATGAGGATTTATTAATTTTTACACACTTTTAAACTCTCTTTATTTTTCTTAAACCAACCATATAAAAAAATGGAGACTCAAACTTATTTGAAAACCTATACCATTTAAAAAAGACATTTATAAACAAGAATAACTTATCTAAGGAGGAAATATTTGAATACTAACGAAATACAAATTCATACCTTTAAAATTTACAATTTATTATAATTCCTAAAATGCCCATTTTTCAGATTTAATCTGCCAATACAACGGGTCTAATTGCCCACCATTTTTGCCTTTATTGTCCATCTCATACAGCCTTTTTGAACTTTAAAAATGGTAAAATTGAATATTTTACAAATTTTTCATCCGATATTTTCGTATTTTTAGGCCTCCGGCGTGAAAGTGGACTCGGAATGCAAGCAGGCCTATGACGAGCTGCATAACAAGCACCTGTTTTCCTACCTGATTTTCCGCATTTCCGACGACGACACCACCATCATCGTGGAGAAGAAGGGCGAGAAGAACGCACCGTACTCCGAGTTTGTGGAGGTACTCAATAAGGGGAAACAAAAATCTAATTTTGAATTGATTTATGCGCAAGAAAAATATAGATAATTAGATAATTTTTAAAAGAATAATAACGATAGTTTATCCAAAAGGATTAAAAAATTTTAATATTTTTTGAGGTATTCAAAATGTACTAACTGAATGCTAATATGATATTCAGAAATCAAAAAAAACTATTTTAAAAATTTATCAAACATATTCGACATAAAATCCTTGCAAAGGCGAAATTTTAAATTCCTCAGAATCCCGGACGTGGGGGAGGGAGGAAATCTTTCCGCCCATTCCTTTTTTTGCATTTTTTAATCATCATCAAAAACTCATTTAAATGGAATTTAAAAAAATTGTTTTTCGAAGCGAAAATTTTGTCGAACCGTTTAAAGTCATCGGTTATTTGTCGTTTTACTGTAATCCCTATTTTGGACAAGCCTGAAATTCGTCAATCCAATTTTTACACATTATTATGCAATTTTATGTTTTCAGGAGATGAAGAAGCTGGTTGGTGATGGCAAACAGTGCAGATACGCTGCAGTTGATGTGCATGTGGAGATTCAGAGACAGGGCACCGAGGGATCCTCCAACCTGTCCAAAGTGGTCTTTGTCCAATAGTATGTTTTTTTTCAAATATTTTTTCCACAATTTAATCTGGAAAACAAGTCTTCAAAACATTGGGCTCGACTTATTGTTTTATGAACCTTCTTAGGTTCTATTTTCTCTATAAACTTATTAATTGATTCATTAAGGTTTATTTTGAGGTAAGATTTTTTTTATTAAAAAAGCGTTTTGATTTTTATTTGTTAATTAATTATTAGATAGAAAATATGATTTTCATTGGATAAAAATGAGATATTTATTCTGGCAATGACTCTTCTTACTGCATAGAACAATGCAAATATAATATATTGTTGAAAAGAAGCAAAATACCACCCAAATATTATTAAACAATTATGGGAAAATTGACATTCTAATGGATTTTTAGTTGTTTTTTTTTGAGTTAAAGATGGATCTATTACTGTTTTTAGGGGAAAAGAGAAGGACTGTTTAATACTAATAAACTATTAATACCGTAATTTATTTACTGATACCGTATCAGTTTATGGTTGTATTCACTCGTCAGTTGTCCGGATGAGGCGCCGGTGCGTCGTCGCATGTTATACGCCTCGTCCGTGCGTGCGCTGAAGGCAACCCTTGGCCTGGAGAGCTTGTTGCAAATCCAGGCTGCTGAATTGTCGGACATTGACGAGAAAGTGGTCAAGCACGAGGTATTGAAAAATTTGCTAATGGAATTTTAATTCATTTCAAGTTAATTTCAAAAAAATTCCTTTTTTTCCTTAAGGTGATGGGACGTCAACGGACCTGAACCAAGACACAATATCATAATGGAGAAATATTTGGAGGAGTAAAATTATTCGACAGCACAATAATACTTATTTGGCCAACAATAATTCATTTTTCGATTTTACCATAAACCATAAAAAAAGGACAAATGATTTTGGTTATATGCAGGGAGTACTATTGCGAAATTTTAATCCGAATTTAATTGGGTAGACGATTCACATTGTGACTTTATTGTTCTACTGTATTCAAAAGTGGACCTTTCCTTTAATATACCTTGCTATTACCTTTTAAATGATTTCCGTTCATTATAAATAATAAATAGCACACAAATAAAGCGAATATGTCTGATGACAAATTACAACGAAATATAACATGAGTATCCTCAATTACATAAAATGATTGGAACTTCCTAAAAGAAAAAATATTCTTTTTTAGCATCAATTCCTTTTATTTCTAAAATTTTCAGACAGAGGAAATTTAATTGGGAAATTAAGCACCGATAATAGTGATTTTGCCAGAATAAAAACATTGATCAATGGTTCATTCTAATCCTAATCAAATTATTGATTTTATCAAATTTTCAGCTATACTCATTTGTTAACTTGGACTTTTTCAAAAAGAAACCCTTCCTATTTCAATCAGCCACCAATGGAAATAATATCGCACCTCGAATCATATGATCTTTATTAATTTTCGAAGTTATTTGAATTTTCAAAAAAATTATATTCAGACTTTTAGACGATTTTCTAAATTCAAAGAATTTTACAATAAAAGGCCAACATAAAATATTGATTTATCTTAGATTTGGCGCTTTATTTAACTTCAACTAAGAATTATCAAATCAGAATTAGGTAAAAGAAAGGAATTGAGCAACTTACTTAATACATTAGGTAATTTTCTGAAGCGGATTCTTCATTGTTAATTCTTTTGAAAAAAGTGAACGCAAAGAGAAAAATTACGATACTAATATTATATAATACAACGTGTTACATCAAAAAATCATAGAAAAATAGCAATTTTAATGGGTTTCCTGTTTTATTAACATCAGTTGATTTTTTCTCCAAAATATTTGTAAATTTCAATATTTATCATTCTCGGATCTCGTTTTCAATTTAAATTTTGTGTCTTGTTGCCAATTTTTAATTAATCCGCCAATTGTTCAGTTAATGAATATTTTCCTGTGTGATGCTTATAATAGAAATATGACATGATTTTTATGGATTTATTCACATACTTATATCACCACAACTCCCTGCTCTCCTGAATCAGATCTACTCATATCGATCTCGATATGTTTATGTCATTCCAATAGCTAAAATATGGCCATTATATTGTAATAATTTATTTTGAAATTTTTATTGTTCAAGCATACGACATTCCTATCTTCAAAATTAATTAAATGAAAAAGTTTTTCGGAATTATTTTTATACAAAAAATTATTTTAGAATAATGTTGCATATATTGCATTTTTGGAGCTTCCTCCTCCTACATGCTTCAATGTCAAATGCCATATTGGAACAATTAGACTCCGATGTCAAATTCATCGAATTTTCGGGACAAATTTTGCCCGTAGGCTCTTACCGTATCCAAATAAAACCATTTGATAGTCAAAATACTGTCGTTGAAGAAGAATTCGTTGCAAAAACGGGAAATAACGGAAAATTCAAAATGGAACTTCCAAGGGAACAATTCAATGGGGCCATTTACAACGAAATCCAAATCGCGCCAATTTATGAAATTGAAACGGAGGCGCATGAAGAAAAAAAGGTACCAATTGTCCAATTAAAATTAATTGATATAATTTTTTATTTTAGATTTTTACAGTGAAGCGAATAATAAATGAACCAATTTCTGATGAAAAAACATACAAATTATATTATGGAGCATTATTACCATCAAATAAAAATGGTATGATATTATTTACGCTATAACTAATAAATTATTTTTAAAATTTTTTATTTTTAGGCCTGAATCTTTGGTATTTGTATGGAATGATCAGCGATCCTCCGGCATTTCTTGACCGTTGGGATGATTTTGATGAGGTTATTATTTATAATAATTATAATGATGCTAACGATGGCATGGGATAACTTGTAAGATAAGTGTATTTATTAAAAAACAATTAATTTATTGAACTCTAAATAGAATTCTTCTGTAAATTGCAATAAATAATTTTTCCCAGTAAAAATGATATTAAAAATTTTGAAACTACACTTGACACTCGGCGATTGATTATTACTAGGGCTGGGATTTTTAGTTGCTAAAAACCCTAAAATAGTTAACCATTTTAGTTTTTTACCCCAAATAGTTGCTAAAAGCCAAAAAAGGGCCAAAATAGTTTTTTATCGAAATTTTTATTGCATTTTTTTGAAGGAATTTTGGCCCAAAAAAGGGCCAAAATAGTTTTCATAGTTTTTAAAAAATCTTTAAAATGCTTCAAAAACATCTAAAAACATGTTTTTAGTGCATATTTCGCTAAATAACGAACATAAAAAGATAGTTTACAAACTAAAAATCCCAGCCCTAATTATTACCATAAGATGTCCAAATAATTTTTGATTTGCAGAATTTTCAACCGATCCAAGTGAGCATTACGGCACAAGAATTTTGTCCGGAATTTGATGGTCCCATTGTTGCCCTGAACAAACACATTAAACTGGCCAAAGTGCCATGGTGGAATCGACCATTTGTCAAGGGCACCCCATTCCGAGTGGATCTAACTCAGATGGTGATGGACTCCGAGTGCGGGGCCAACATTGACCAACTGGGCCAAATTGAGGAGGTGCAGATCCAATTTGGCGCAATTCCCAACAAACTGTTGGGGTGGAAGGTAAAAATGGAATATAAATTATATAGATGTATAAATTTCAACGTGAAAATAAAATGGATGCATTAATATTAAGCATTATTTGGATGGTGAAATTGTTAATTTTTTAAAATTTGATACATTTTTCTGCGAAATATCATAGGATCAACACGGTCCGGCCAGCTACACCATCAACTATCCCGTACTGAGTGGACTCGACCAACATGGTCGAGAGTTCCGGTTTGACTATGAGCTCAATTTCTTCCGGCAGACAAAGGCCCTCGAGGGGATCCGGAACACGGCAAATGGGCCCACAGAATTATTGGAAGCTTGGAATGGACTGATGGAACGGATTGGGACAATGCAAATTGAAATTTTGGAGAAAAACAACGGGGAAATAATGGATATTGAAACGAAGGGTCAGGGAACGAATTTGAAGGGGAAGGAGAGACAGGGAAGCGGGAAAAGACCAGCGACAGACACGGGAAAAATGGAAAAGAAAAGCGAGAAAAAACAGAAAATGAATGATGAAAATCAACCAAAATATGCGGAAAATATGGGTAAAATTGAAGTTTCTCTATCCTATTTTAGCACTCTAAGAATGGTCTTTTTTTACTAAAAAGATTTTTTTATTCATTTGCTTACCAAAAAAATATTGTGGGAAATATTTTATTCGGCAGCTAAAATTAAAATTACAAAATACACCCCTAAAGCTGAGGTCTTGGACCAAAATACACCCCTAAAAACGGAGTTCTAGAAAAGAAATACATCCTAAAATTTTACCAAGATGAGAAATGCTCGCAGAGACTACAATAGCGATTATTTCATTGAATTTAATGAAAAATTTGTATCTACGTATATAAAAAATCAAATTTTTGGCTAGTACCCCGGGGGTCCTAATGCAGGGGGGATTTATTTTTCAACCCACCTCCTGGGCCCGTAGTAAAAGACACTTCCCAGAGGGGGTCTATTACAGGGAAGGGACTAATTGCAGGGGGACTTAATACAGGAAATACGGTAATTTAACAGATGAAGAAATTTATGGAATCATTGATGATGCAATTGAACGACAAACTTTTGACATTACCGAAGAAAAGAGCGAAGAACCTCCATCTATTGGTAGAAAAATTAGCGAATTAAAATTAGAAAATAATATTTTAGCAAAGTCCATTTTGAGCATGACTGAACGATTGTGCAAAGCTCTTGTGCGTCAATCGGGACTGCTCAGTTATGCCTTCGAGGGAATTTGCGCCAAATTATTACGCAAATGCGAACTGTGCACATTGAAACGCACTGAAAGAGACTCAAGACGCACAGAAATTGACGCAGAACATCGGGGAATAGTCGCGGAAATAAATGGACTGATCGGAGTGTTGGACAAGGCCAATGTGCTGGAACAGTTTTTCAAAAAGTTGTGGGGTCACTATGTGACTACAATGGCCAAATGGCTACGCAATTTGGTGCAATTCGCAACAAATCGCAAATCATTGATCCAAACACTCCGTGTCATCTTCGACTTTAGACATATTGGCATATCATCTGAAAGGTCTCGTGGATCAGAAGAAATAATCTACACATCAGAGACAGATTTTCCGATATCCGGTGTGGTAAACAATTCAACTATTTTATTCATTAAACTTTGATAGTGAATGAATATTTAGTGTGTTTTTATAAGAAAATTAAATCTTCCATTAAATTTAACAAATTTTCGACATTAGAAGATGGAATTCAAGAAGTTAAATTTTTATTCAACAGCTAAAAGGGTTTAAAGATTAAAATTTTATGACAATTTATAAAAACAGCATTTATTCATAACATAACAAAATTTAATAAATACATGGTTACCGATAAATATAATTTGTAGAATCAGGTAATCTCAATGGCCCTGATCAGAATCGAAGAAGCAAGAGAGCAATTAATGATGACAGTGATGACGATGACGATGACGACAACAACGATTCCCGCCCGTTGCAACAATCGGGACGCGATTGTGCTGCGATTCGTTCAATGGCGGAAATTTGTGACAAGAGGCGTCACTTTTATGGTGTCGACTCGTTGCACTCAAATGCAATTGGACAAATGGACGCGGTTGTCAAAGCGGTGGACACGCGTTGGCAGGCGGAAAAATTGTGGTCGGACGCAAAACGCATGATGAAGAGAGTGGGAGGGGAGGTGGTCAGTGGGCTAAAGGCCATGAGAAACAGGGAAACCGTGGGATTGGTCATATTCGGTGAGGCATACAAATATCAACGGAATTTTCGGAATCCGTGCACCCACGATTAAAACTATGTTTTTCATTCATTAGGCGCCGGTATGAGAATGATGGTCAATTTCATCCAGAATACCACCATTCGCAGTGTAAGGGTGCCGGTCGCAGGTTTCACCAGGGTATTATTATGCATATATTGTTAAATTAACATTAGAAACTTATTAGAGAGATATATTTTAAGTTGAATTGATTTTTTACAAATTTATAAAATAGAGATTTAATAATTTTAAAATTGATTATATTGGGCCAAAATTCCTGAAAAAACATGAAAATTGTTGGAATAAATAAATATTTGCAAATTTAAAGGTGTTCCACAACCGTAAAGTGGATTGGCAGACCACATCGCACAAGCCCAAGAAGGGACCCCGGGTGTACAGGTCCAGATGGGTGTGGAAGGATCATCAGAAGGACCTGTGGGTGCCATGGGAGCACGGGGAGACCATGGCTCAGTTGGAGTACAGCAAGCAGTTCTGGAACGTGGTCACTGTCAGCGGCACCATCGCCCTACTTTTGCTGATCTGGATCGGCACTGCCGCTTGTTGACGATCGAGGATTGCAAAGGATTATAAATGACGATCAGTACTGTAAAATTGTTTTTTCCACCTAAAAGTTAGGAATGGATTTTTTATTTGAAACGAAAAAAAGTGTTCGTTGAAACGAGAGAATGCTCATGAAAAAGTGTTGAAGAAAACGAAAAGGTGCTCATGAAAAAGAAAAAGAGTGCTCAATGGTACTGTAGCACGTCCGCTAACTTTTGGGTAGAAAAAATAATACTAGAGTACTTGGTTTTTCCTTTTTTTCCATATGTTACATTTTTCTTCAAGTTGGAATAAAAATTCTTCTATAATGCTAGTGCCGGGTAAATTTCAAAAAATTGAGTTTTTAGAATAGTTTTATCAAAATCAAAAGCTTATACATTTAAATTGTATTTTTATGACTTACAAATGTATTATAGCAAACAGCGGTCCTAATTGGGGAAATGAGAAAACTGAATTTCCAAAGTAATTTTTTTGAAATAAATTTTTTATTTAGCATGTGAACTTGGGAACAAAGATGCCATACCGGTGCTGGGTCTTAGAAAAGGCCCAATGTGGGAGTTAAAAAAAGGCCAATGCGGCTAGTCTGGCCTAAAACTTTTTTGTTAGACTTGTTAGACAAAAAGTATAAAAGGCAAAGTTGTGCAGAATTTTGTGCTGATTAGAATGGGATTTTTATTTTTTTTTTAAAAGTTCGAAATATTCCCTAAAAACCCTAATTTTCGGTATTTCGGAAAAATTTCAAACTTTTTGGTAGAATTTCGAAAAAATAAAAATTCGAGCAGATAGAGCATAAAATTCTGAACAATTTTGTCTTTTATACTTTTTGTTTAACAAGTCTAATAAAAAAGTTTTAGGCCAGACCGGCAGGGCTGGGCACGGGCTGGCCCGGAGGAGGGCCGGCCCGGCCCGGACTGGGCCGGGCCGAGCCTAGGTGTCTCCGGGCCCGGGCCGGCCCGGACAGGCCCGGGTGGGGGAAATTTTTCTGACCGCAACCGAAAAATATTGAAATTTTTAATAAAAAATGAACTGAAATTTAAAATAATATTTTTAATTTTTTACTAAAATTCAAATTCTAAAATAAAAAAAAATTGTAAAAATTTTTCGATTTTTTTTGAAAATTTTTCAGATTTATTGGACTCATATAGGAAATGAACTTTTATAATTTTTAAGAGAAAGTCAAGGTAAACTAATCGATTTTATTGTGAATTTTATTGGAAAAATTAGAGAAAGACATTACTTACATGTTAGTATATTATATATATTTAAGTAGCTCATGAAAAATTCTGAAAATTTTTGGTGACTAAAATTTTTCAAGATGATAGAATTTATTATTCAAATTCGTAATTCTTGATATGTTTATTGTTTTATTTGGATAAAAATATGATTTTTAAATGGTTAAAAAATTATGTATGATAAAAAAATTTTTGAAAAAAAATTTAAAAATTTTTGGAAAAATATGGTAAAAAATTTTTCTTCCGGGCCTATCCGGGCNTTTACTCGTCCTATAACATTATGCAATAAGGAATTCGCTTCAAATTCACGAAGGTTCAAAGCTGATTAATCAGTTCCCAATTTTCATTTTAGGCTTTTTTAAAAGACCAAGCACCGACCATACCACGTCCCTTTGGCTAATAAGTTCTTAGGGATGGACTATAATTTTTCTTTGCCCATTAGAATATCTAAAACTTTTTTTTAAAGATAATTCGAATTTTCATCAATTTTATTTAAATTAATTTATCTGTTCTATTTATATGGCTTAAATCATTCAAAATATATTGCTCTGTTATAAAAATATTTAAAAATAATCTTATTCAAAATTTGTTTTTATTTTTTGGTAATTAACTTTTCAGTATTCCGAGGACAACTTTCTAATGCTATAAGCAATGCTTTTCTAAATGATCTTTAATGGATCATTTAGCCAGCTTTTTTAGTTTTAACCATAAACCTTTCTTAAAATTAAAACCAATAATAATCATAATATATATGTATATTTCTTAACATAAAGTGAAATAATATAATTAGTTCATTTATTAACAGAGAGAAAGAATATTCCAAAACATAATATAAGATTGTAATCCACGTATTTCCACCTCTCAAAATATTCAAATCAAATTCTCTTAAATGAAATTTCCGCCATTAACAAATAATTTATATTTCTATTCTGAAAATTGAAAACAAAATTGTCATATTTAATTTCAATACATATTGGTTATATATATCAGGTTCAAACCATACAGAATAAATAGATAAATCAACATTTTTTACACTTATATTTTGTATTTATTTTTATTAATGAAAAAAATAAATATTTTAGGTATGTTTTTGAAATTATTGTTAGCTTTACCAATTCTTATCTTTTTATCAAAAACTAATGCCATTTTGGAGTTTGAATCCGAAGGGAAATCCATTAAATTTTCGGGCCAAATTTTGCCCGAAGGTCTTTACCGTATCCAAGTAAGGCCATTTGATGGCCAAAAGATTGTCGCTGAAGAAGAATTCGTTGCAAAAACGGGAAATAACGGAAAATTCGAAATGGAACTTCCAACGGAACAATTCAATGGGGCAATATACAACGAGATTCAAATAGCGCCAATTTATAGACCTGAAACGACGATAATCAAGCAGAAAAAGGTATTAGCGCCAAAAAGAATTTAAAAATATTATTTTGACAATTTTAGAGGTCAATAGTGAAACGTTTGTTAAACGAACCAATCTCAGAAGAGAAAAGTTACAAATTATATTATGGAGCAATGGAACCCTCAAATGAGGAAGGTAGAATATTTATAATAAATAATAAGCCGATTATGATTAATTTTAGATTTTTACATGAATCGCTGGTATTTGCATGGATTGATCATCAATCCTCCAGCATTTCTTGACCGTTGGGAAAATATTAATGAAGTAATTAATTCCCTGAATTAAAGACGTTTGGCAAATTAATTTACGTCAGAAATGAAAGATTCCTGATTTATGATTTAGAATTTCAATAGTTTAGACCTTAATGTAAAATTTTTTGATCGATTTTAAAACTGAATACCTAATTTAAAAAATTCCCTGTTTTCAGAGTTTTCAACCGATCCAAGTGAGCATTACGGCACAAGAATTTTGTCCGGAATTTGATGGTCCCATTGTTGCCCTGAACAAACACATTAAACTGGCCAAAGTGCCATGGTGGAATCGTCCATTTACCAAGGGCACCCCATTCCGAGTGGATCTGACCCAGATGGTGATGGACTCCGAGTGCGGGGCCAACATTGACCAACTGGGCCAAATTGAGGAGGTGCAGATCCAATTTGGCGCAATTCCCAACAAACTGTTAGGATGGAAGGTGAATTCCAATGCTATTCTAAAATGCTCTTTCCATTAAAAAAATCAGAAATGGGAATGAAAAATACTTTTTAGAATCAACATGGTCCAGCCAGCTATACCATCAGCTATCCCGTGCTGAGCGGGCTCGATCAAGAAGGTCGAGAGTTCCGGTTTGACTATGAATTCAATTTCTTCCGACAAACAAAGGCCCTGGAAGGGATCCGGAACACGGGGAATGGGCCCAAGGAATTGATGGAAGCCTGGAATGGACTAATGGAGAGAGTTGGGACAATGCAAATGGGAATTTTGGAGAAGAATGATGGGAAAATAATGGATGTTGAAACGATGAGTCAGGAAATAAATTTAAAGGGAAAGGAGAGACAGGGAAGCGGGAAAAGACCAGCGACAGACACGGGAAAAATGGAAAAGAAAAGTGAGAAAAAGAAGGCAGACACATTGGAACAGAAAATAATTGATGATAATCGGGCAAGTGAAACGGATGGTAAATTAAGTTTTTCTAAGTATAGTAGAACCGAGAAAATTCATCTAATTTCCTTGACTAATTTATTGTCGCGAACTATACATTATACATTTGTTCAGAGTTATCTAGGAATATGACTGAAGAAGAAATATCTAAGATCATTAATAATGCTATTGAACGACAAACCTTTGAAGTTACCGAACAAAAGGAAGAAGTTGAAGCAGAAACGATATCCATAGGTCATTTTATTATTTTTTCTTAATAAAACTAATTTATTTATTTATTTGTTAGCAAAATCCGTTTTGAGCATGACTGAACGGTTGTGCAAAGCTTTGGTGCGTAAATCGGGATTGCTTAGCTTTGCTTTCGAGGGAATTTGCGTTAAATTATTACGCAAATGCGAACTGTGCACCCTAAAACGCAGTGAAAGAGACGCAAGACGCAAAGAAATTGATGCAGAACATCGGGGAATAGTCGCGGAAATAAGTGGACTAATCGGAGTGTTGGACAAGGCCAAAGTGCTGGAACAGTTCTTCAAAAAGTTGTGGGGTCACAATATGAGTACAATGGCCAAATGGCTGCGCAACTTGGCAAAACTCGCAACTAACAATATACAACAACATTTCAACAAATTGGCCAAAATCCTTTACGCAATATTCGGAAAATCAATCTCTGAACAATCGATTGATTCGACTAAAGAAAGCAGCAATTCAGAGATGATTGATTCCGTGAACTCAAGTGCGTTATTTTCTTCTCTAATTTTGACTATTATGTATTCACTTAAAAATATGTTACTTCGCAAGGTTTATTTACATTTTAGCGCTTCTCTCTTATTTTCGCTTAAAGTACAAAATATGTATAAATTCACCAATGTCTTAACAATATTCAAAAACCAGCAGTGTTACAGCATTTAGTTCCCAAATATGTAGATTTAAAAAATAAATAAAAAATCCCTTTGAACTTAGCTGGGTTTTTATAAATTTATTTTAAATAATTTTTTTGTAAGTTCGTCGGACTAAAAGAGGAGTGAGACGCAGAGGAGGAGGCGTTAAAAACAACAATGATGACGTCAATGAGGACAACTTGCTGCCACAACGCAACTGCGTCGCAATCCGCAGAGTTGCGGATCTTTGCGAGAATGGGCGCGCAGTGTCGGTAGATTTCAAATTGCATATGGAAGCGGAACAGAGCATGCATGCAGTGGTCTCGGCCGTTGACTCGCCGTTTAACGCACAAATATTGTGGTTCGACACAAAACGCATGATGAGTAACGTCGGGACCAAAGTGTTCAGTGCGTTAAAGGCCATGCGGACTGAACCAACTGCTGCTTTAACTGTTTTTGGTGAGAATCGTTTTATAAATTATAATTTTTAATATTATATTTTTTTTTGTGGATAATGAACGATCCTCCAAAAAAGGGTCTTGATCTTAATTACTTAATATTAATACTTTAAAAATTTTTCACCACTTTTTGCATTCAATTAATGCCTGAAAAGATATATTTATAAAATTATTACCAAAAAATGGAGAATAAATAGAAAATGCGAGTATGAAGTATGAAAATGCGAGTATACGAGTATGAAGTACTTTTTGACGATAGACAATGAATACGAAATACGAAGCCTCAAAAACCGTGGTACGAAGCTACGAAGTACGAATACGACAAAATCCATTTTTCCGAGCACTCTTGAGAACCGAAATCCTAGTCAAAAAATAATACTGGGTAATGCTCCTAATGTGTCTGTACAATATTTAAGTTTTAATCAAATATCATATGCTATGATATAAAATATCTTCTACTAAAGTCTTCGGCATGACTATGATGGTGAACTTCATCCGGAACACGACCATCACCAGTGTACTGGTACCGGTTGCAGGATTTACCAAGTCATTTCATAACGGGGAATTCGATTGGGAAGTGGATTCATACAAGGATGATTACAATGATGAAGATGAACCGTGGAAGTACCGGTAAGAAGTTGAATGGTTCAGGACATTCTTGTAAATACTTTTTGGCCAAATCTCTAAAGGRAAATACCTCTGCTGAAGAAAAAAGATAACCATGCTATTCCATCTACTAACTTATTCAAAAAACTTATAGGTCCTACAACAATTTTATTATATTGTTATTATTGTATTTTTAAAAAAATTAAATTATAAATCATACTCTTTTGGTAAATAATTCTTTAAAAAAATCAAATATCGACACGAACTCTGCACTAATTTCTGGTTTCAGGTCCCAAATTGTTTGGATAGATCATCAGAAGAACTTGTGGATTAACTCGGAACACAAGGAGACCATGGCACAGGTGGAGTACAGCAAGCAGTTCTGGAACGTGGCCATGGTCACCGGCACAATCGCCTTGCTAATGCTGATCTGGATCGGCACGGCTTCTTGTTGATTTGATAGATACGTGCTTTATGCTAAAAATGGAACAATCAGGCTATTATTCAAGTAAAATATCCCTGATTCATATCTAAATAAGGCTTTTTTTAATCCACAATCCGATAAAATTTTTCGTAAATGAATTTTTTTATTCAGATTTACAATTTATTTATTTACAGATCTAAAATATACAGATCTAATATATTTGGGGTTTTTACAGATCTAAAATATATATTATAAATTCATTTACACCTTTATTCACCATTTTTCTTATGTTCTAAGAAAAATATATAAAAAAAGATTTGATCAAATATGCTGATCACAAAATGGATAGCACTCGGCGATTTCCGGTTCCGTCAGATGGGCATGGATTCTGGATCTGTTCGGAAAATTGTTGGCCTGCAATCGTTCCTCTACCGCCATCCTCTTTCTGGCCTCGTCCACCGAGATGCGCTGTGTTTATTAATAATTAATTAAAATGGTTTTTAAAGAGTATTATTTTTATAAATAATTTTGGGAAATCGTACATAATCCTACAAAATTAAATTTAAAAATAAAATATTAAATTTTTACCGATTTTTGGTTCTGTCCTGTCCTTGTAAAAGCGAATTATGAAAAAAACATATCATGATTTTTTTCTCATTTCAAACCTCATATTTTGTCTCTCCTTGAAAAAAGGTTCACATTTTTCAATCGAATTTTTATAGATTTAATAAATTCGTTATCAAAAGTTATTAGTTTACCTTCTCTTTGCGCCAATGCCAGCCAGAGTAGCTACCGGCAGAGCATTCCGTAGCATTCGGCTCCTGTTCAAACGGTGATTTCCAGTCACTATCACTAGTCAAATTGTGCGCTTTCCAGCCTAAAATGTTCGGGGCCCGTTTCATAAGACGGTGGTTGTTTAACCTGGTTATTCTACCATGGTTAAATAAAAAATAACCATCAACCATGGATAACTGGCTTCATAAGAGAAAATCGCCAATAACCACGAACTGCTGGTTAATTAACCAGCAACCATCATCTTATGAAATGGTAGAATTTAACCACCAGCATAAGACTAAATTAATGTGATAAATCAACAAAAATAAAAATAAAAAATATTTAAAACATTGGAAATAATTTCCAACTTTTACACAATTATAGAATAAATATTAAGATTTTTAAATAAATTTTTTGCTAAAAAATTTTTTTTGATAAATTAAAAAATTTTTTTTGCGAATTTCTAACAAAATGAATATCATAGGCTAAAAAACTTGTCTTGATGTGAAAGGATGAATAAATCGCTCTTTTTTTGCACTTTTTCGCTGTATTTTATGTGTTTTTGAGTACCTTTTTTGTAACATTAATTTGGCATATTTATTGATGGGATTTTCACATAAAATTTATATGGTTGGAAAGAGCACACTTTTTTCTATCTAAAAATATTTTTGTCTTAATTTTAAACATCATTAAGACATTTTTATAAGCGTCAAAAGATCATGGTAACTTTGTCTACCACGCCCCTACCCGTCGTAGCCATTTAACCATGAAGTCGTGGTTAAACAACCATGGTAGCAGCTCTTATGAAACCGGTCATAGTTGATGGTTAAATAACCATGGAGTTCATGGTCACTTAACCACGAACTTGGTGGTTACGAACCACCATCTCTTATGAAACGAGTTCTACCACGTGGTTATGGTTATTTAACCACGCTCTTATGAAACGGACCCGGACTTGTTTAATTTGAATGTTTTTTTAATATTAAGATAGAGCAAACAAATGGAAAATCCAAACATTATTTATAATTAGAAAATATTAAATTTTTTACCGATTTTTGATTCTTCCTATTCCTCAATAAAAAGCACTAAAAAGATTTTGAACATTTAGAATTTTTGCACTACCATGGAACAAGAAATCGTATTCACTCCACCCATCATCTGTCATAAACCAATCACGAACAAAACCATGGGCACGCCGCAAAATGCGCAATTTTGGAGGCCAAATTCGCTGGGCACCTGCAATAAAGTTATGAATAAATATAAATAGAAAGTAAAGGATTATTTATTTATTCATTTTTTTGTAAAATAAGAAAAAAAGTTATTGGAAGATATGATTCTCTGATATATACATTTCATATAAGTTAGCGACTCTCTTAATAGGATTATTATATAAAATTTCATTAGTTTTTTTCTTTTTTTAATTGTTTATGGCAGTCAAATTATTGTATAAAAGAAATATTCTATTTTATTTCAAAGTTATTAAATTTTAAGGCTAATTATAACTAATTTGGAATTTACCCAATGCTGCTCGAACACAAGTTGTATATGCCATAAGGGTGGCATAATCATAAGACCGACGCCAATAGTTTGTACAGGCCTTCAAAATCAGGGATTATTTTCATCATATTTACCATCATATTCGTACATTTATCTCAATTTTAGCATCGGGCATCACCGTTTTGAGGATTTGCAACTAAAAATGGGCAATTTGATAATGAAATAAAAATTAAAGATAGCATAGAAAATTTAAATAATAACAGAAAAATTATGTTAAAAGATAAAAAAATTGTATAATAAAATAGTTTTCTTAATTTTTACCTGCAATGCACCATTGTCCGCACTGGAAAATTTTGGCAGTGAAAATTCCATATTAGCCCAATCAAGCAGAAATCTGCGGGCAAATGGTGTATTTTTGATCTAAAAAATTAAAATTAAAAATAAATTATTATTATTATTATTATTTGTTACCAAATAATTCCCAGACGCAATTTCCCAGTTGTAAAATCTCTCATAAAATATAATATCCACGCGGTTATCAATCCACTAAATTTATTTAAAGAATAAAAATGGAATTTTTAAAAAGTTTTTAACACCTCCTCAATACAGTGGTTTGGATTGACCACCCCAGTATCTGCGTCCAGCACCAAAATCCAATCCGTATCAGGCAAATAGGTCGAAACAATACAATGTTTCCGGAAAAACAGCTTAAAATGCTATTTTATTAAAAAATAAAAGTAATACAAAAAATTATAAAAATTATTTTTTATTTTGTTTACGTCAGTATACATTCCGCAATGCTTTTTGGCCCTTCCGTCTTCGTACAAATCCACCCGCAAGAATGTGTAATTTGTGCTTCGCAAATAGCATTCCAACGAGCTTTGGGCCACACCAAACTTTCTAAAAGTACAAATCCATATTCTTTCGACCTAGAGATTTTTTTTCGTTGTTCAATTTTGATTTTCGATTGAAAAAATCGATCGAACAATTTCAGGATTTCTCGTTTTTTTAATCGAAATCGTTCGACCGATCCTCTGTCAGGTTTCGACCTATAGTAATTAAACCTAAAAGGTGCTTTAACTTTCTAACACTAACATTTTTAAAACATTTTATGACTAAAAGTTGAATTCTTTTATATGGACTTCAATTCTGCCCCAGAAAGATTTTAAAAAAGCTTGTTTCCGCGGTTTCTATTTGGCATATAGCATATTAAATCCCTAAATATAATATTTTTTAAACGATCGACTATTTTAGAAGAGCCTGGTATGATTTTTTTCTGAATTCTAAATTCTTACAGCTTGATTAAATTTGATTCATTAATCTAAGTCTTTTTGGATAAAATTTTCGCTCCAAAAACCTGTTCAAAGGCTTGTACTTCTTTTCCACCAACACCAGCACAGTGATTCGTCCAAATTTGGGCGGACATTGACCCATATTTTGGCGTTTTGGGTACTGTGTTTTTTTGCTTAAAGATTGCTGTCCATTTTCGTTGCGAAACTCAACAAAATATTTGCACAGCTCCAAACGAACAATCAAAGCCATTGGCAAGAGAATCAGAATAACATAAACAGCTATGGTCAAGGCCAAAAGTTTAGCTTTGGAGATTTTTTTCAGAATTTTCATTATATCTAAGTAATTTTAAATTAAAACATTTTTAAGTAAACTGCTCAATAAAAAACGAAAGCATCTCGGGATTTGAAAGTGAAAATGAAATAATTTTATAAATTAATGTTCACTTATAGGTCTTTTTTCAAATGCCATTATCAATGAATGAATGATGCATTAGAGATTTTTGCAAAAGTGCGACATGAAATGGACCGAGCACTTGGTTGGCAAGCGGATCGGATCAGGGAAAAGTTCAATTATATTCTTTCCCGGTGTTGAAAAAACTGCCCAATTTTGTCAGATACTTTTTTTAATTTTTGTCGAGGAGGCTAGGTAAAAAAAGGAAAAAGGAAACAAACCATTGATAAAACAAAGAGATGCCAAACAAAAGAGTAAAATAATTTAAAAATAAAAAAATAAAATCGAAAATTTTTTATATTTATGATGGTATTCGCGTTCATGCATTTTTACTAACATAAGATGGAGAATCTGAATCTGAACTGATTTTTCATTTTTGGCAAAACTTCGTCAAAAAGTCAATTTGTCGTCCGATCACCATGTGAATTTTTTAAATCAATGTAAAATGATGAAAAGCAAATAAAATTGACAATGAATAATTAATTAATAAATTATTTGCATGTAAAATATTATTTGAAAATCATTATAGGTATTTTAGTAAATTTAACTAGTATTTAAAAGATCATTCTGGCCGTTAAAAACGCATTTTAGTAGTGGGAAGCCATTAAGTCGATGACTATGATAGTAAAAAAGATAAAATAAAATACAGTAATTTTATTAAAATAAAAATACCGATGCAAAATGAATTTTAATAAGAATAAAATAAAGAGGCGCAATATTTTAGAAATTAAAAAAATTAAAAACATAAATGCAAATGGAATAAATAATATTTATGGATTTATAGATATTAACGAAATTATTCTTTTTAACTAAAACATTTTCTTTAAGAAAAAGGTATTCTTCTTTGGAGGTTTAAAAAGGGAGACCAGAAATTATATTTTGAAAGAAAAATTAAACAAAAAATTTAACCAGACACTTTTTCAATAAGCATTTTTTGAATCACAAAAGATAGGGGAATCCCCCAAAAAAATTATTAAAATGAAAAACCTTTTAAAAAATGTGATGATGGAAAAAATTGAATTTTTTAATTATACTATTTTTTGACATTCTTCAACATTTTTATAAAATTAGCCTTCTAGAAAGATCTTATATTAGAAGAA
>LDKF01000246.1:18886-61436 GCA_001026735.1 Rotylenchulus reniformis | reverse complement strand
AGACGAATTTCATGAACCAAGTTAGGATTAACTTGTCAAAGCAAATATATTCAGAAAATTATGCTTGATCTTTTGACCCTTTTAGTTTTTCTGATTTCTACCAAAAATTTAATGTTTTTTTTTTAAATCCGCATAAAATTTTTTATGTGAACATTTCGAAAGATTTAAAAATTTCCCAATAAAATCCGAAAATCAAAAGGGCCAAAAGATCAAACATAATTTTCTGAATATATTTGCTTTGACAAGTTAATCCTAACTTGGTTCATGAAATTCGTCTATCCATAATGGCGGTTGGTCCGCCGATGACACGTGCTTAAAGCACACCGAAAAATTAAATTGAAATAATTTTTTCTCGAGCTTTTTGGCTCCATGGGCCTCTAGTTTTTTGCGTATAAACTTATTTCGATTAGGTCTCTCTAAATGCTATAGTGAGACATCTGGGAAGGTGTTTACCCTTTATGACACTTCCTTGTAAGTTTAATGATCTTTTCAGGGTTTCCAACCGATTCAAGTGCAGATCACGGGCCTGCAGTGTCCCGACTTTAACGGCCCAATCAAAGCTCTAAACAAACATATTAAACTGGCCAAAGTGCCCTGGTGGAATCGTCCATTTGCCAAGGGCACTCCATTCCGAGTGGATCTGACCCAGATGGTGATGGACTCCGAGTGCGGGGCCAAAATTGGCCAATTGGGCCAAATTGAGGAGATGCAAATCCAATTTGAGGCAATTCCCAGCAAACTGTTAGGATGGAAGGTGAATTCCAATGCTATTCTAAAATGCTCTTTACATTAAAAAATCAGAAATTGGAGCAGAAAAATTCTTTTCTAGGAGCAACACGGTCCGGCCAGCTACACCATCAACTATCCCGTGTTGAGTGGACTGGACCAACAAGGCCGAGAATTCCGGTTTGACTATGAGTTCAGCTTCTTCCGACAAACAAAGACACTGGAAGGGATCCGGAACACGGGGAATGGGCCCAAGGAATTGTTGGAAGCCTGGAATGGACTGATGGAGAGAGTTGGGACAATGCAAATGGGAATTTTTGAGAAAAATGACGGGAAAATAATGGATATTGAAGCGAAGAGTCAGGTAACAAATTTGAAGAGGAAGCAGAGGCAGAGAAGCGAGAAAAAGAGGGTGGACACAGGAGAAGTGAGGAAAAGAATAGAGAAAAAGAAGACAGATGCAATTGGTCAAAAAAAGAACANGGAGCAGAAAAATTCTTTTCTAGGAGCAACACGGTCCGGCCAGCTACACCATCAACTATCCCGTGTTGAGTGGACTGGACCAACAAGGCCGAGAATTCCGGTTTGACTATGAGTTCAGCTTCTTCCGACAAACAAAGACACTGGAAGGGATCCGGAACACGGGGAATGGGCCCAAGGAATTGTTGGAAGCCTGGAATGGACTGATGGAGAGAGTTGGGACAATGCAAATGGGAATTTTTGAGAAAAATGACGGGAAAATAATGGATATTGAAGCGAAGAGTCAGGTAACAAATTTGAAGAGGAAGCAGAGGCAGAGAAGCGAGAAAAAGAGGGTGGACACAGGAGAAGTGAGGAAAAGAATAGAGAAAAAGAAGACAGATGCAATTGGTCAAAAAAAGAACAATGCAGAAAAGGAAATAAATATAGAAAATAAAGGTAAAATTTTAAATAAGCATGTATAAAGAATGAACTAAAAGGGAATGACAAGGATATTTTGAAGAATGTTTATTAAGAACTAGGATGTTAAATAAAAAACACAGCCAATATGGCCAGTAGTCTTAACTACTTTATAATCTTTAGACCTAAACTCACAAAAGAACACATTCATAGAAAATTAATGATTTTTCGGCTCCCATACATAAGATGACTGCTGTTTAGTTTATTTAAGCTGATTTAGGCTGCTAATAAAATGGGAAAAAGAAGTGAGAATTTGTCAAAATTTGGTTCGATTTGGTAGATAATATTGGAGTTTCAATTATGTAGATAATATTGAATCTACTAGTCCATTTTAATTTTTGGGATTTATTTTTTTATGTTTGGTTTGGTTGCCATATTTAAGAAGGAGAAGGCCATTTGATTATATTTATTTCTTCTTTTGCTTCTGTACATACATTGGTGTCACTTCCACCTCTAATTAAAAGCATTCTGGCTTAAATTCGGTTTTTTCTAACTATAAATAGGATACTGTAAAACATTTGTTTCATGTTTAAATTATCCAGGTAATCTGATGGAAGATGACTTTGTTGATATCATTGATGATGCCATTGAAAGACAAACTTTTGAAAGCTTCGAACAAGACAATTTAGATGAAAAGAGTTTGTCCAATGGTTAATTATTCCAAATATTATTTTTTTAATTTGTGAATTTTTAGCCAAAATCGTTTTGATTCTGGCGGGAAGACTGTGCAAAGCTCTGGTGCGTAAATCGGGATTTCTCAGCTATGTTTTCGAGGGAATTTGCGCCAAATTATTGCGCAAATGCGAATTGTGCGCACTGAAACGCAGTGAAAGAGACGCAAGACGCACAGAAATTGGCGCAGAACATCGGGGAATAGTTGCGGAAATAAGTGGACTTGTCGGAGTGTTGGACAAGGCCAAAGTGCTGGAACAGTTCTTCAAAAAGTTGTGGGGTCACTATGTGACTACAATGGCCAAATGGCTATGCAACTTGGCACAACTCACAACTAAAAACTTGGACCAACAATTCGGCAAATTGACTAAAATTCTTCGCGCAATATTCGGAAAATCGATGGCTGAACAGTTGCTCGAAGTTGAAAACAGCAATTCGGAGACAGAATATTCAGAATTAAGTGAGTTTAAATGTATAAATTTATTTGGCTTATCCCATTAGG
The DNA here is from genome assembly GCA_001026735.1 of Rotylenchulus reniformis. NCBI lineage: Eukaryota > Metazoa > Nematoda > Chromadorea > Rhabditida > Hoplolaimidae > Rotylenchulus > Rotylenchulus reniformis. The sequence goes on along the minus strand of LDKF01000246.1, from coordinate 58,597 downwards.
ATTCTGATTATTATAAATAAAAAAGCTAACTGAATTGAACAAAATACATAATTTTTATAATACTTTTACATTGTTCTGTTTCTAGTCAAATTTTCATTTTTAAATATATTTAATTATAAAACTAAAAAATTTCCTTAATTTTTACTATTCGAAAAGTCAGTTCGCCCTAATAAGAAAAGAGTCAGACGAGGAATCAACGATGCCGATGACGTCGAAGCTGGCACAAGTGATAAAACACCGATGCTACCGAAGCAGCGGGACTGCGTTGCGATACGCACTATGGCCGAACTTTGCGACAAGGGACGCGCGACGTCAGATTGGAAGTTGCGTGCGAAGGCGGAAGAGAGCATGCGGGCGGTGGTTGCGGCTGTTGACTCGCCATTTAAAGTGAGGCTATTATGGTCCGACGCAAAGGAAATGATGGGCAAAGTTGGAAGAAATGTGTTCGATGCGATTAAGGCCATACGCACACGACAATCAGTTGCCTTTTCAGTTTTTGGTGAGATTTTCATACATAACTACCCTTGAAAACGTATTGGAAGCGGGGTTTATTTTAGGGAGAAATAAAACTACTAATATGCATTTTGAGAAGAGAAAGAAAGAATTTAGATTTTTGATTTTGATAGAGCTATTTGGAGTTTATTTTTGAAAAATGATAAGTTGCCATGGATGATATGGATAGCCTTTTCAGTTTTTGGTGAGATTTATTACAGGAACGGGAAAATACATTTATTTTTATATTTTTATTTTTACTTAAAAAATATTCACTCTAAAATACATAACTACACTTGCAGGCATATTGAAAAACCGAATTAAATAAAAACTACAAATTATGGATTTAGATAAGATGGAATTTAGATCTTCGATTTTGATAGATCTACTTGGGCCTTATTTTTAAAAAGATATTAGTTCCCTTTTATGATTGATTCCCTTTCACCTCAGCCTTCGGCATGGCACTGATGGTCGATTACATCAAGAACACAACCATCGCCAGTGTGCTGATTCCAGTTGCAGGATTTACCAAGACATTCAGTCACGGGGAATTCGACTGGCAAGTGGTGTCATACAAGAACAATTACAGTGACAAGAAAGAATCGTGGAAGTACAGGTTAGTACCCAGTTTGAGTTTAATTATCCCTTAAAATTCATGACATCAACACCATATTATACGATTCATTTTTCGAAGAAATCCTAGGGATTTGGAAACTTTATTTTGGTGCTCTGGCGCCAATAACAGTTTCGATAGACAAAAGACAGAGACAACGATAAACTCCATTGATAAACGCCAACGACAAAACGCCAAATTTCGCTCGAAACTGTTATTGGCCCTGTCATTATGCGCAAAGGGTCAAAATGAGGAATGGATATTTTATTTAGAGAGGACTATTAAAAGCCTAAAACTAAAAAAACAAACATTATTAAAAATTAAAAAATAAAAATTACAAAATTACTAACGCTGCAGAAGTCAAAATCCATGTTACAGTTCCATTGCATTTACAATTGTATTGGCATTATATACACAAACATTTTTTAGTTATTAAATTTTGATCCCTCACATTGTATCTTTCTTACAAAAAGCTGATTTCCAGGTCAAGCTTAGTCTGGATTGATCACAAAAAGGACTTATGGGTGCCATGGGAGCACAAAGAGACCACAGCACAGGTGGAGTATAGCAAGCAGTTCTGGACCGTGCTCATGGTCTCCGGCACTATCGCCTTACTGTTACTGATCTGGATTGGCACAACAGTTTGTTTTTGATTTTTTGATCTGATCTATATGATCTAAGAAGACGCCGATGCAAAAAAGAATAATGGAGAGGAATTTGAAAATTTATAATTCATTTCGAACTTTTTTTGCATTTCTAATTTTCGAAATTCATTCGGAAATTTGGAATTTGTAGAATTTTGTAGAATTTTAGAATTTTAAAAATTTCAGACATTGGAATTCATCATAGCTTAGAGTTTTGGGGAAAGATTTTGCTTCGGTATCATTATTGATGACCCTAAATTTTTATAGAAGAATTATCCATCTTTCAAATCTTTCAAACCAATTTAGAAATGATATTTTTAATGTTTTTTCCCTCAGACTACATCAAAATTTGTATTGCTCTTTCAGTATTCTATTATTTCCTATCATAAAGTGCAAGATTGATATTACGTATTTCATTCGGCATAAATAATTTTTTAAATTAATCATTTTATGGCACCAAAAATTGAATTTGATATCAAATTCGAATAAGTAACGGATATTCATAAGTTCATATATCACGAATTATTATCAGCTAACTGTTGCCTCATCAGATCAACAACCTCGGGATGAACAAATCACTAAGTAGACATAAGCACTAAAAAGGAATTGATTAGAATGTGTTATGTAATCAGCTAAAAAATGATTCACATTTACACAATTTTAGCTTTCGATCCAATTAGTACCAATTTTTTTATTAGTAGAATAATTTTTCAAAATTTTCTTTCATAAATCGATAAAATGTTATTCTTCTGCAGAAACAAAAAATAAGTGCCAATAACTCATTTTATTCATTTTCCCTATGTTAAAAGTTTTCTTTTTTGAATAATATGTATGGTCCATTTCCAGATTATTTTTTGAATTAAAATTTAATTTAAACCATAGATATATAAAATAGAATACTGTATTTTGAAGTAAAGACTTAAAAACTAACTTTTTTGTTTTCAGATAGTTTAAAAACAATTTTCTGAATAATATTTTTAGGGTACAAAAGGTCATGAATTGCAACAACTTTCCTACGATTTAATTAATGCCATATTAAAATTACTCATGTTTATTTTGCTTATAAATAAAACAAAAAATGGAAAATCCGAGCATTAAATTGGAAAAATTCAACCGAATTAATGATTTTTTGAAAACACTCACAACAAATCCAATGGTAGGCAATAAAATCGCCACGGAAGTTGTAAAATTCCAAGCCGCATTGTTGTTGTTGCACAGATCGCCTCGACAAGCATCGCAATTCTGGACCAATCCACCCCGGCCCCGGCAGTATTTGGCCAGGAAATTGTCATCATCGCACAGCCAATCTTTGGCATATTCCTTCTTACTGACCGGATTGCATCCCTTCTGAATGTATTGGCTATCGGCTGAAAAAAACTAAAAAATTTAACGCATAAGATGAAAATTATGTGTAATAATTTTATATGGGTTGGAGTTTCCTATAAAATGTTCATTAGTTTTATTTGACTCTTTGATATATTATGTGAAGAATTAAAAAAGTGAAATGCTTTATATAATAAACGAATAAAATTAAATAGAGTAATTTATAAATTAATCATTTTTGATTTTAAAATTTTCATTTCTTTTTTTTAATTTTTTTGTATAATGTTTTATTTTTTATTAAACATCCGTTATATTTGAATAATTTTTTATCTTAATGCAATTTAAAAATTAAAAATTGTATTTTTATTGGCAAAATTCCGATTTACTAATTTTATTTATTTAAGATTTTGATATTTATTCAATAAAAATTCCTTACGAAGGATGCAATTCAATTTGTAACACCAGTATTTGGAGTCTGAGTTCTCATCGTTGTGCAGACATTCTTCTTCCACCTCCGAGTCCATTGTATCACTACTAAAAATAATAAAAAAATATTTTTTAATTTTTTGAAAATTCTTACTAAATTTTGAAGCAAACAAGGCCTAAATGAGAAAATAAAGAAAATAAATAAAAATTATAACTCACCGAAGACCTTTTGAACCGAACAAGCATAAATAAAACAAGCCGGAATAGAGATTCTCATTTATTTTAATCAAGATGTTACTAAATTAAATTTCTGACGCTATTTTGCTTTTTTATTTTCAAAAAACTAAAAATAAAAAATTTCCTGCAAAGAAAATGAATCAATTCCACTGATTCATTCACTTTAAATCCCACATACCGGTGTGTGTGAATCATTATTACCAAATGCCACATTTTTACCCATCACAAAAAAGCCATTTTAAGTGAATGGATGCAATTTATTTAAATGCAAAATTGAATATAAAATACAAAAGGAGATTTGGGAAATTGTTTAAACTGATGGAGTCACTGAATTTTTTAAGTTCCTAGGTTAAAAGTTTTTTTATAAATAATTTTTAGATCTTTTATTCCACATGCAATTGATAAATGATGTTTAGATTGAATTAAAAGGTGAATTTTATTGAACGAAACTAAATTCTATAAAGTCTCAATTTTCTTTATCATTTACATCTATTGAATTCTTCTTATATTAATATAATCAAAATTATATTTTTTCATTATTTTAAATTTTTTGTACTGTTATAGTTTTTTTTGAACTTTCTCTGTCCCATTTGAGATCTTTAATTTTCAGAAGAGTTCATTATAAAAGTTCGAAAGCGAAATCAATGATTTTCCACATTTTCAAATCGAAAGATGTTTACCTATACATAGTTTTGTTGATTGTTGAAGAGTCTAATAATGCAGAACTTAAAAGAGATTGTACTATATAAAAATATTATTTTTAAAAAATGAAAAACTTTCCTTAATAAAAAATTATTCGATTCTTTTAATTTGAATTTTTTATATGTACAAAAAATTTAAGGTTTTTTAAATTTTTCCCGGATTCTCGTAAGTTTAATGATTTTTTCAGTTTTGATTGATTTCAAATTTCCAACTATTCATACATAATTCAGACGAATTAATTAATTTTCTACTTATAGCTTGTCGTACACATCATATGTTTTATTACATTTATCGATTAGTTGATTGATTTTTGGAATTGACGTGGACTTCTTTATTAAATTCGCCAAAAAGTAGGAAAATAACGAATGAAATTTTATTGTTTTTATTCATAAATTTATAAAATGTTCCAAAATTTTATTCTTTTTAATATAATTGCCATGTTGCTATTCTCTAATAATATATGGATCAGCGATGCAACAAGTAAAACTTTGAAGAATTTTTATAAACTTAAACATTTTTTACTATCCGTTTTTGTCCATGACACAAAATCACTTGCTATTAAGGAATCTGGGCAGAAAAATTTGTTCCAAAAATCGGTTTTCAATCCTTTTTGGTGTATCCACTCTCATGAAGAGCAAAAAAATAAATAAATTTTTTAAATATTTTTAATATATTTTTATTTTTATATTTTATTATTTTAGGTCTATCAGATTCACTCGAACAATTGAAATTGTGGTTTGATGAATTGGATGGCTATCAGAATCCCTTAGAATTGAAAACAATATTGAAACAAGAGAATCAGCGCTTTTTCAGTTCTTTGAACAAATTGAAAGAGGCCGAATTTGTGATTTTGGTCGGATTGGAAGAATCTTGGGACGATTTGGAGCGATTGATAGCTTTGAATCCGAAGGATTTGGACAAACTGATCGGAAAGCGGATGGATAGTGGAGAAGTGAAAAAACTGCGAAAATTCGGCAAAAAATTGGATTTACCGGAGGCGAAAAAACTAATGAAATTGTTGAAAATGGAAAATGCGCAAGAATTTGAAACGGTTGCTAATTCATTGTTTGACATGTTAGGGAAGGAGGAATTCGAGGAATATGCTAAATATATAGAGCAGCAAATAAGAGGTACATATAAAGTGGTGGGAGTTTCCTGAAAAAGCGCAAAAATTTAATTTATCCTTTAAAAACTTTTTTAAAACATGCTAGGCCATAACTTCTAGCAAAAAATTTTATGCTCTATCTTTTGGTAATTTTTTCGAATTTCGAACCAAAATGGCAAAAATGTCGAAAAACCGAATTTTTGATATTTTCGACTTTTCGACATTTTTATTCGAACTTTGAAAAAATTATACCAAAAGTTTAAAAACTTTTTTAAGCTTGCTAGATGAGCATAAAATTTTGTACAAACTTTGTCGCAGGATGTTTTCGTCTAGCAAGCTTAAAAAAGTTTTTAAAAGATAAATTGAAATTTTGCACTTTTTCTGGAAATGACATAGCATCGTATAAAGATATTATTTTAAAAAGAAGTATTATGAGTGGATTATAGCATATCTATTTTTTATATTATAACTATTTTATTATACTTTAAGGAAGAGAAATAAAAAATTGATGTGAAGAGAATTAATTTTTATTCTCTAGTAGAATAAAACGATAGAAAAATAATATATACGGTGGTGTGCAAAAGTAGGGAACAGGCAGGGCTGGGCACGGGCCGGCCCGGAGGCGGGGGGCCGGGCCTAGGTGTCTCCTGGCCCGGGCCGGGCCTGATTTCGTCCGGGCCGGCCCGGACAGGCCCGGTAGGGGAAAATTTTCTGACTGCAACCCAAAATTATTGAAATTTTTAAGAAAAAAATTAATTTTTTTAAATTTTTAAAAGTTCAAATTTAATTTTAAATATTTTAAAATTTTTATTAATAAATTTTAAAATTCAAATTCAAATTTTAAAAAAGTTTGAAAAATTTTCTAATTTATCTGAACTCATACAGATGAATTTTTTATGTTTTTATAGAAAATCAAAGTACCATATAAGCTTTTTAATGGGAAGTTTTATTGGAAAAATTAGGTGCAGTACATTACCTTACTATATTAGCACATAAAAAATTTATACAATTTTAAAAATCTATTAAAAAAAATTCTGAAAAATTTTGGCGATTAAACAAATATATTATTTGGATTCATAATTCATGATTTTTATTGTTTTATTTGGATAAAAATTTGATTTTTAAAAATGTTAAAAAATTCTGACAAAAATTTTTTTGCAAAAATTTAAAAAATTTTGGAAAAATTTTTTCTTGGCCTATCCGGGCCGGGCCGGGCCTAGTAGTCGTACGGGCCTATCCGGGCCGGGCTTTTTTGTGGAGGTCCGGGCCGGGCCGGACCGCCCTCGAGCAGGCCCGTGCCCAGCCCTGGGAACAGGGTGTAATTGCCGAAAAAATGATGTCACATTGGGAAAAGGTGTTAGAACTCACATACATTGGGACACTGTATGTGAGTTTTAACAGATAAAAAACTCTAAAATTGAAATAAGGAATACCGGTTAAATGATTTGTTTTTACACTAAAGTCATTTTGGAAAAATTCAAGACTAAAATCACTGAAATGAAAAAATGCAAAACAACGAAACACCGGAAAATGCGGAATTCGATCTTTCGTAATCCGCTTTTCTGTAGTATTGCGCCATACACATAGTAGCTCTTTTTCTCTGTCCGCCATATTCTTTCGCTTTTTTGCTCTCTCACTATTGGATCATTTAAGTAAAAATAATTAGTAACTAATTTTATTATTACAAAAATATTCTTTAATCCTTATTCACAAATTATCTCCGATAAAATTAAATATGGTCAAATTTTAAAAATGGTTATTGGTCAAAAAACACATGATATTATGTAGATTATCACACTGTCTGATTCTGATCGTCATTATCATTAATACTTTATTTATCATATTGTTTATTAGGGTAAAATCCCAAAAGACTGCACACTTTTTTAGAGACTCATCAATATGGTATTTATTCAAAATATGCCACAGAAAAAGTTAGGGAACTATTTGATGGATCTATTGAAATCATCGAAATTGGCCAAAAATATGACCAAAAATATGCAAAATTATTGGAGCTTTTGGTCACCAAATTCTATGAAGAATCGGATCAAGAAAATTTGCTTAATTTTGTGGATGAATTGATCAGCTGCAGCACAATCAACAAATCCTATAGGTGTAAACCGTGAATGAAAATTATATATTTTAAATAATATTTTAAATATTTAAAAAAGCAATAAAGCAATAAATTTAAAAAAAAACAATAAATTTTTAAGATAATTTTTTACTTTTTATTTATTTTTTACTTAGGTGTAGTTATTAATTATTTAAACAGGAAATTCAAGATTTATCATGATGGCATATCTACGGAAATTTTTCATACTTATAAGCTTCACTTTTAGAAGAAAATTATTTAGAAAAAAAAATAAAAATAACAAATCCATTCATACAATACTATATGTTATAATAACTTTTAGACAAAAAGTGGGTTCGGTGCTCTTCAACTATGTCAGTCATTACAAAAGTGAAATGGTCAAAAAAGTCCAATTATTATTTCATAAAGAATGCGAAATAGACGAATTTGTGAAGGAATTGACGGAAATTGTGGCAAAATATTCGGGGGAATTTTTGCAAAATTTGGTGGAAAGGCCTGAGTTGAAAAAATATTTGGGATTAGAATATCGAAAATTCGTGTGGAAAAAAATCCAATCAAACTTGACCAAAAATGAAGAAAAAATACCGATGGATGAATTTTTGCAGGAAATAATAATCAAGGTCGAAAAATTAGAGATTAATTTTTTACAATATTCTGTAGATTATGAATATTCATATAAATATTATTAATTATAAATTACATTTTTATTTTGTCGAGGAATTAAGTATATTTTTGGTGAGCATCAGAACATTTATTTAAAAAAAATTAACTTCTTATTTTAATCTATATTTTGTAATTCTTAATAAATATATATATATATATAAGTTCATTTATTAAGAATTTTTTAATTTTTTAATTAAAAAATTATTCAAATTTAAGCGAAAAGAATGGTATATAGTGGAATATCTGGATGATGGATTTGGCCGATTGGTGGAACAGATAATAGATCTTGAGGAATATCAGAAAAAGTTCCAGAAAACTTTGATGGAAATGCCAATTGTTCGAATGACCAATTTCAGGAAATTTCAATTGAAAAAATTTGTGAGTGAAATTGCGGAAGTCCAGAAAAAGTTAACGGAACTTCAACCTCAAAATGATAAAGAAAGAAATTAATTATGAAAAATTGAAAAGTATAACGAGTAATTATTGTAAAATTTCATTTATTTTTTTGTTAAAAAATGTGATGAGCTATAATTAATTGACAAAAGATGCATTAATAAATATTTATACTGAACAATAATTAAATTTTTTAATCCTTAAAGTGAAATTCGGAAATTCGTTAGAAAGTTTTGTGGATTTTGCTTATTACTAAATTATTAAATAAAAATATTTGAATTAAATGGGTCGAAATCTTTTTAAAGATACCAGTTTTAGTTGGATTTATTCTTTTGACAATTAGTAGCTCCGTGATATACAAAAATGTGAATTTAATAATATTAACTGATCCAATGATCAAAAAACCATTGATACTATGTGATCGATCTCCGACAAAAAATCGAATATCGAAAATCGAATAATCGAGGGGTCCGAAAAAATCGAATATCGCATAACGAATATTCGGTCAAAATCGAATATCGATCACATCACTAATTGATATTGGTTGTTTCGAGAAAAAGAACACATCTCATGCACATGCAATCTTATGTATCATCTAAACAAATCTTAAAACATTTATTAACATTCATTATCTCATTTTTTCGGGCTTTTAATCTAATATAAGTGCCAAAAACATTACTTACTTTACTTATATTTAAGTTTTGTTGACCGTCGATGTCTTCTTCTTCGGAATTTAAGTTTATTTAAATTTAGATTAATGTAAAGGGATAACAAAAAGACGGGGGATTAAGTTACTATGATTGGATGGCAAAATCAATAAAAAAAAATTCAGATTATTTTGCAAGGAACCCAGATGGCAGTGGCGTAGCCAGAAAAAAATTTCAGGGGGGTGGGGGGAGGGGTCTGTGGTTTTTTCAAATTTTCTTAAAGAAATTGACCAATTTTTTGCCTTGGTGAAAATTTTTTTTTGAATTTTTTTTTGAAAAATTTTCAATATTAAGCTCATCTGACAATAATAAGCTTCCTTAGATTGTTTATTAGTTAAGCGGATGTTTTTAGATGGTCTTGATTTTTTGAAGATTGTTTGTGAATTTCGGTATAACTGCATTTACAAATAGATTGTCATAATTTAAGAAAATGAATTTGCTAAGTTTGAAAATTCCTCAAATTAACTATTTTTAGGCCTTTTTTTCAACTTGGCAGTTGATATAGTTGTTGAAAGAATTTTCGAACATTATAGTAAATTTTTAACATTTTCAATTAATTTTCTGCTAAAATAATTAATTTAATTTAAAATATAGTAAAACTGCTCGCGAAAATGGAAACTTGGTAAAGATTAAAAGGTATTACCATAAAATAAAAAAAACACAATTTTCATAGAATGGATATCGATTTTGTTAGCTAAAATAAGAAGGCCAATTCAAATAATTTATTTTACAATTCCCAAATATATTATGAAAACATTATAAAGTTTAATCCATAAATAAAGAGATGCTTCAATGATGGATGAGTTGGTTATTAGTTAAAATATTTTAGAACCATTGCAAAGCGATTATTTAGTGTTTTAATAGTATTCCTAAGAGAATAACATTTTCACGATGCAAGATTTGTCATCGCCATCAATGATCGCAATGGGATCCGCATACGTTGCCATCCGGATCACATGCAAAGCACAAGCTTGTAGGCGGCTGATGGCACACCACGCATTGTGGCACTTCTGCTGGTCCCATCTGTGGCTGTTGTTGTTGTGTCAAATTGGCGGTTGGCGCATGTCTCTGTTAAAAATAAATAAAAATCATATCCAATATTTCATTAAAAGTGATAATATCTGCTAGTTGACGAGTAAGTTCAATTTGTCACAGAAGTATGGATGATTTATCTTCCTATTGTTACCCTTGTTGGTGTCTTTTTTGTTTGTTTGAATTTTTGGCCCTACGCTTGATGAATCGTAGCTCTTTGGCTGGCCGGATAAAGAGTATAAATAATGGTCGATTCATATATTCTCACTTGTCATTGGACGAATAGTATTTACAATAATTCAGCAGTTAAAAGAACGAATGAAAAAAGATGATTCGAAAATTATTATGAAACTTCTAGAAGGTTTAAACTTTGCAAATGAGAAAGATCATGGATATATTCCAAATTATTTTGTTTCCTAGTTCTTATATGTAGGCGACACACAAGGAAATTCTTTTTTTGCGATATAAGAAGAAAAGCAAGGTTTATTTTTGCTGGGGGGGGGGAGGATGAGGTATTTTGCAATATACTATTAAAAGTAATAATAATAAAAGTTTATTTTGTTTCAATAAAATCAGCAACTACCGTTAAGGGATGAGTGAACAGCGAGAACAAAATGCCCAAAAATGCTTTCATGCAGTCCAAAATGCCAATCGGGCCAAGTGAAGTGTTAGTTCGGGACGCACTCAGCAGTACATTGAAATGACCCTATGAAATTGTAAATGAACAAAGTACGTCCACAGAAGGGAGGGAGCAAAAGATGATCTATCCTTTATTTCCCAAAGATTTATTTAACTAATAGACAATTTTATACATTTTTAGAATTTTTTAAACAATTAATTAAAGGAAAATATTTTTTGAAAAATGTTTTTTTGAGGGTCCTTTTTGAGGAACAAATTGTAAAAACTAAAAAAATCTAGTTGGATACAACTGACCCGCATGTTGGCTAGCATTGTGCCGTCCGCCGCATTGTCCAACAGTTTCAGAATGCGCAGTCCGTTGTGTCCGCCGAATTTGTCGTAAATGGCGCGCTTTCGCTCATCGCTTAACACCTCATAAGCGTAATTTACACGTTGAAACTGTACAATTAAAAAAAGAAAAATTTGCATGATGGAAGATGAATAATGTAAAAAAAACAAAAAGATTTTTTGGAGAGTGTCAAGTTATTATGTTCAGATCAAATTGGGAATTAATTAGTTCAAGAAATTTCCTACATTATTCCGGCATATGATCATACTGTCAATGGATAGAGAAAAATTATGTAAAAAATAAGAGTGGTACATTTGAATTGGGCCTGGTCCATTGCATAAAAAAAAGTTATGACCAGGATAGTCACTCATATTGGCCTATTTCTGTATGTAAAATTATTTTGGTACTAGCTTTTTGGAATGGGCTAATCGGATGGAATCGGCATTTTCATAAAAATTGCTTTGTTTTTTTTAATCCAATGCTATTTTTCTAGGTTGTTTCTGGTGTGAATTGTGTAATTAGCCTGGAAAGAGTCAATGTGCGAAACGTCACAGGTTAGTTTTACTAATTTATAAAGATATAATATGAGCTAATTATATAATACAAGAATTAAAAAAGATCCACATAATTCATCTGAATTGAACAAAAGACAAAAGTTTTTTAAGCTAATTTTTGCTATAATTTTCTTTAGTCAATTGTCAATTCAGTTGGATCTTTAATAATTTTTATAATAATTAGTATCTTATTCTATTTTTTGACTATGATATCATTTATCAACTATATGATTTGTCTTATCATTCATAACTAACTCTATTATATTTGGCTAATAGGGTCAGGTCTACATGTCCATCAATCTATTGCACAATGTTGTAATATGGTACTCAGATTAGAAATGTCAACAAAAAATCTTACCATCTCGATGCCGTCCGCGTTGCCCCGATCCGGATGGTAACGCAAAGCCAACTTGCGGTAGGCGTCCGTGATCTCGGCCAATGTCGCGTGCTTTGGCACATCCAATAATCCGTACAGATCATCTTCATAGCTCTGTTGTGTGTTCGGTCCGTTGATTTGGTCGTAAATGTAACGTTTGCGCTCATCGCTCAGCACTTCGTAGGCAAATTTGATGCGTTGAAACTGTGTAAAAAAGGAAGTAAAACCGAATTATGACATACACAATTCCCACCAGTTAACCGTAATTATCGACAAATATTAACTGTGTCTACTAAGTCTAAGTCTACCTTGGACATAAGAATAAAGCATGAACTTGAAATAAGTTATTAGAGAAAACAACAAAAAAATGATAAATTTATGTAGAACTGACGAATGCTGCGTTTTTTACTGATGAAATTTCCAAAATTTCAACAAAGAAAGTTCGCGCTGGCCAAAATACATGTTGTCAATTGTCATTTAACATACTTACTTAAATTTTGTTCCAAAAAGTTGAATTAAAACTTTTAAAAAACAATTTATACAATCTAATTGTTTATCGGTTTTAATGAGTTATAGGAGAGAAAAAACTTGCCATTTCCCTGTTTTTGTAGCCCCGGTCCGGGTGACAATGACGAGCCAACTCTCGGTATGCGGCCGTGATCTGGGCCAGCGTCGCTTGCTTGGGCACGCCCAAAATCTCGTACAGATCCGTGGGGCTCAATTTTATAGGTTTGATTTTGCATATTCTGATGGATAATTTTTTGCACTCACATGTTGGCCGAAGAATTGGCCCATTGGTGGGGCACCAGCTGCCAATCTTGATTGCCAGAGGAAGACATTCTTTGGATCTTTTTAGACAAAATATTATTTAACTCAAATGTCGCAAAAAGAAACTCCAAATTTGGATAGGTATATAAATCATCCAATTGAAATATTATAAATGAACAAATATGTGTGATATTTTATAAAGTTTACATAGATTAACGTTTAACATTTCTTGTATAACATATTTAGATCATCAAACCAATCTGAACAATCCGAATCCAAGAGCTTCTCAATGGTGCGAACAATGACTACGACGGGTGCATGTGGCACCCGTCTTGTCGCACAGCAAACAGCACTTGACAATTTGCTCCCCACACACCGCGCAAAACTTAAAAGTTAAAATAATCAATTTATTTGGTAATATCAAGGTGTGTCAAAAGTTCTGAGCCTTTTTGGCAATTTATAATAAGCAATTTATTTTTAAATCATATAAAAATTTTATTAAAAAAGACCATTTTTCGACAGAAATTCTGGGTTGGATTTTTTTAAATTTCAGAATAATCTAAAAACTTTAAGCTTTCATTTAACATCAAATTATTATATGTTTGGAATAAATTTTTTAAAATATTAAAAAATGCCAAAATGGCTCATGATATACCCTGGTATGTTGGTCTTTTCCATAAAAAAATTCTAAAATGTTTAAAATAAATTCAAAAGCAAAAAAGCTAAAAATTAGATTTTTTTCTAAACATTTCTAAACGCAAATATTGGCACTTTTTACTAAACGACTAAGCACCGGTGCATTTTGCTTGACTCAAACCTCCCACCCCTCCCCCATCCCGCTCTACCCGCTCCAATGACGGTACCTTGCGCTTCAGCTTCCCCAACTCATCGGCCAAGGCCTGGTTGCCGGGCAAACTGCTGCGGAAATGTTGCATAAGGTGGTCCGGCTCAATCTGCGACGCACATTTCACCTTGTGCGTCACAACGCTGCCCTCTTCTTTCTCTTCCTGTTTGAAAATTGAGTGATTAATAATGGGAAAATTCAATTGCTCACTGTATTGCTATTGGTATGTATAAATCAGTGTTATTAAAGCCAAAATTATCACTTGGCGGTATAAGGAAAGACCAAGACCAAATCAAGACCAAGACGAGGGATTAGAAATCAGTCCAAGATCGTCTTGGACCAGGATCGAATCAAGCTCAAAACCAGGTCTGGGATCAAGAATAGGTCTTGCTATTGGTCAGGGGTCTGGTCAAGATTTTTCGAAAATTCCTAATACTAATACTTATCGGTTCTTTCGTACTAATCTACAATATGCTATATAGCTATATACCAACATTGGCCACCATACTCACCGATTGGAGGGCCATCTGAAAGAATTCGTAGATGACAGTCACGGCCGAAATAATGCTGAATGCAACCACAACAGAAATACCAGCGCCCATATTGGCAGTAAATCGTCAAAATAAATATATTCAAAAAATAATTCTAAAAAAATCTGCAACTTATTGACAAAAAGGCCCAATGTTTCCATAAGCTTAATTTATCTATATATTTTATTTTGATTCAAAAACAAAAGCATGCGTGAAAAATCTTCGAAAAATCCAAAACCTTGAGGTAAACGTTTGAAAAATTCAAAAACCCGAGACTTGTGAGTATTTTGTTGAATATTTTATATTATAGGGGAGGGAGTATTAAGCGGGATAGATGGGCTATTGAATTCATCTTATACTTTTTTAAAATCATGATAGAAAACTTATTTTTTGAAAAAAAGAGAAAATTCTGGAAATATACATTTTGCATTAGTGATTATTTTTTATTATCTTGTATTTTTAGCATAATTTTCTTTTTTTGGTAAATTTTTCATGCAGGTATGGGTTTTTAAATGAATAATAGTTACCTATATAAGCTTCATATTGCTTAAAAGAAAATTATAAATTTTCTTATGCATTTTAATCAGAAATTTATTTTATTAATTTTGGAATTAAAAATATATAGAGATGAATAGGAGAAATATGGGCTGGATCGTTTTGCCAAAAAGGTCAGAATGGGCGTTTTGTCAAGTCAGAATGTTCATTGTGGTAAATGGGTCAAAATATAGAGAATCATAATAAATATTTGATAAATAAAACGAAAATTATAAAGAAATGAATGTAACAAATGTTAAATTTTTTTATTAAATTATATTTCCATAGTACAAGTCCATGTTAACTTTTTTTGGCAAAACGATCTAGTACCGGAGAAATTAATGATGTTAAGGGAATAACCAAATTGTGTTTGGTTGGGGAAGAGTCAGAAGCAATGTTGTCAATGATCCTCATTTTTCAAAATGATCTGATCCTGATCTGATCCTGGAAGTTGGATCATCAAAAATGATCTGATCTGATCTGATCCGACCCCCTGGATCAGGATCAGATCAGATCAGATCACCCAGGATCATGATCCAAAAAATTTTTTCCATCATTGTTTTGGAAATTTTTTTTGAGAAATTCTTTATAGCTCTAAAAAGAGTTTTCATAACCCTTAGCCTTTACATTCAGCTTTTCTTAAGATAGTTTTTGATGTAAATCATCATTTTGTTCATACCTCGGCAAGGGGGGGTCGGGGGTGGGTCGGCCAAAAATTTTTTGCAAAGTGGTCTTTTGCCAAAATTCACCTTCTGAAGCAAATTTTTCCGAAAATTTGTTATTTTACGTCTGACTCAGAAGACGAAGGTGAAAATTTTTTCTCGGAATTTTTTTAAAAAACGAGTAGAAAAAAATTGCGGATGGTGAAGGACGAAGACTATAGAAGAAAGGTGGACGGCCAATTTTGTTCGGGCACCGATGGAAAGATTCACTGCCTTATTAAGCTCCTGCGATCGTCGGGGGAGGGGGAGAAAGTCCACCACTCTCAAGGGGAAATGGCAGCCTGTAAGAGAGAAAAGGCCAAAGTAAGGTGAATCACAACTGCGGAGAAGGGGCTGGGAAGATGAAGTTTTTTAAAGAAGTACGGCAGATCCAGGTCCAAAGATAAACAACGGAAAGGAAAATGGAAGGGGAAGAAAGGAAGGGCAAGACGCAAGGATGGCCAATGTCAGATCCACATCCTCAAATTACTTTTTTAAACATTTATACACTTATTTAATTATTAAAAATAGTTCTAAAAAATCATTTTGTTTTTCCCAGTAAAAAATCAAAGTGATAGTTTCATGTTTCATTAGCTTAAACGCCTAGTTTGGTGGTTTCGGGGAAAAATATTAGATGCCCAGATTGGTGCAAAAATTCTATAGCATTAATTATCTCTTCAATTTCAAAAATATCCAAATCACCGGGAACAATAAAAATCTTATAATTTTACATTTCAACGAAAATTTATTTTAAACCTTGGTTTCCAATGAATTCAAGACATTTTCAAGAATAATTCCAAACTCGGGAATTAAAACTTTGGGAGCTTATTAGAATTCATAGTTTAACAAAATGCATTGCTCAAGCAAAAATTCTCTTTGACATAAAAACAATAAATATTATTCATCACTAAGGTATATTTGGATCGATCAAAACTAAAATCCAATTTTATGTTGCCTTTGACTTAATAAAAAAATAATTCTTCAATAATTGCAAAATGAAATTTATCACCAATTAAAATATTAGATAGGTAAGAAATAATCATTTAATAAATATGTAACATTGTTTAATAAAGTTTTATTTTCGGTATCAATTATAACATTCTATTCTTTTTTACCTAGAATTTCGATATACATATTTTATAAGTAGATGAATAAAAATTTTCAAAATTTTCGGATCCGGAGAAGGATTATGAAAGTTTATAATCGGCCAATAATTCGCCAAGACCGAACGCTTCTGTGAATTCTCTGCGTTTCTGGTCCCATTCAGCACGGATATTGGCCAATTCTTCAGCGGAATTGATCCGGGTTGGAAGACAGACTAAGACGTCTAAAATGGTTTATAAATAAGATTTATTCGACAAATTTATGTAAAAAAACTGACTAGCCAGCTCGGCAACAAATCGTGTACGAATACAAGTTGGGAACACGGTCAGGAACTTTTCCTGATGCTTCAAAAATAAACTTATTAAAGAGAATCTTTTTTATCTTCTATGAAAAATATAAATTATAATTTAAATTTTCATTATAATTTATTTGTTGGGTAATACGCGTCGTAAACAATAAAATAAAAATATATATAAAATAAAATATAATTATAATGATAAATTAAAGAGTATTTGGAATAACTTATTAATTTATTTAATTGAACTTGATTTTCTAATTATAAAATCGATTAATAATATGGGAAATCCATTCTAAATTGAGAAAATGAATTATTGTAACCCTCTAAAATATTAGAAAGCAATAAATTCATTTTCTAATTAAATATTTAACAAAATGGCTAACCTCGGCTACAAATTCCATTTCTTGTTCCTCATTATCCGGCAAAATATTGATCACAAATACACCTTAAAAGCCGAAATTATTTGTGTTGTTGTACTTGATAAAACCTGTTGGCTTAACGACAGCCTTGATCTTCTGCAATACTTCATTGGTCATGAAGGAATTTGGAGGGCATTTTAGTGCGCCAAACATTTCACAAGCATCCACGGACACCAAATCGAACTTTTCATCTGCAATTATGGAATAAATATATATAATTTTAATCAAAAACCACTTTTTCTATAAAAAATGACATGAATTTTAGGGAAGTTTGTTTAATTATTCCTTATTTTCTCTAATACTTTATAATATTTATGAGTTTGAAATTTAATAGATACCATTATATTAGAGCAAATACGGTATATATCAAATACAAATAGTATTTTTTTAATAAATTAGTTCTTTAGTATAAAAGTCGTATTTCAGTAAAAAATACTACAGTATTCTTAAAATAATTAACATTTTTGGATTTGATTTTTCGAAAAAAACAAGTAATCTAATCGATAAGTAAAATATTCAAATTGCCGAATATATATTAAATAGAGGTTATAATATATAAGATAACATATATGATTTACGAACAAGTATTAGAGGAGTTTAGAGGAGTTACAGTATTTTTCACAAATAATTATTAACATTGACCTTTTTTAACTGCTCTTCTTAGGGCTTCTAGACCATCTGCCACAATGGTACGTCTTGTTGTATCATTCGCTAAATTTTACAAATATTTTTAATCATTTTCTGATAAAATCTGTAAACTTTACCAACACCGAACCATTTGTGGGCCATTTTTGCAACCAATTGGTCCAGTTCAAAGACTGTGATGTCCAGCTAAATTTCAAAAAAAATTTAAGCTTTTTAAGCTTTTTAACATTTAACAACAATAAATAATGAAATTAATTTTTTAATAGATAAAAAAAATAATTTTATCAAACATTTATTATGGAATTAATTTTCACCAAGATAGTTGTTAAAAAATATTTATTTTATTTCTTTGTTAATTTTTGGATATTTCTGAATCTAACACCCTTTATATGGAAATTAGCTATTATATATTTTTTGTAGGGAATAAAAGATTTAAAAAATATTGGCATAAAAAATTATAATAGTAATTCCAGAAGCTCAAATTATTTCTTTCTGATTTTTTAAATTAAATTACTCATGATTATTTTTAATTTATGTGGAAGCAATTTTACTTTGGTTTAACTTCCTTCAACCGTTTCAGGATTGATTGATCAAGATATTCAGAGTTAAACCATAAAATCACCAACCCATGGGAATTTTTGGTGCAAGAACATGTCCACTGCACCACCTCCGAGTCCGATCACCAATGCCTTCGGTTGATCACCTTCCTGGGGCTGTTCATTCCGTAAAGCCCCAACCACGAAGGGCATCATGGCCATGGCAGCCACATAGGCCATGCCGAACTTGCCGTGGTCCAATTTGCACTGTCCAGTAGCCGACTTTTCGGCCATTTCCACCGAATGAAAATCGGCAATTCCTGTGGTAAATGGATCATATTTTTATTATTCAAAATATTTTATAAATTGAGAATAGATTTTTCATCAATATTGTTTTTTCTATTTCAAACCAAATTGAAAAAAAATTATTATTGGATATTGATT
Organism: Rotylenchulus reniformis; assembly: GCA_001026735.1. NCBI lineage: Eukaryota > Metazoa > Nematoda > Chromadorea > Rhabditida > Hoplolaimidae > Rotylenchulus > Rotylenchulus reniformis. The sequence goes on along the minus strand of LDKF01000246.1, from coordinate 39,451 downwards.
TTTTAAAAATTTACAAAAAATAACCCATAGTTTCGATTATGGGTTTTTCTCTTTAATTCGAACTTTAAAAAAAGACTAAGTTCATTTCATTTTAAAAAAGAAATTTTAGCGAAAGTATTTAATGCTGAATTAACCTTTGGTATTTTCAAGATTTTAATTTTTTTTCGAGAATCCGTATCTCCTTCCTCCTTTAACACCTTTGGGAGTCGGACATATCAGCGGCACCATCGTGCCGACACCCTTCTTCAGCACTTCCGGATCCGTCACACTCTTGTCCGCGAAGAGCATTGCGCGCTTCACTTGGGATGCGTTGATCAGATCGGCCACCACAATGCACCTTTCGGTCCAAGGATTGCATTCCCGATCAAGTTCTATGAAGCGATGGTACTGGTTGTCCGCCGGACTGATCAGGAAGAACATGCCCAACACAACCTGGAAATGAACCGATTTTCCCGAATTCAAACTCGCGTCATTTCCAATGAGTGGAAAATCGGCAATGTCTGTGTAAATAAATCATATTTTTAATAAAATAAATTTAAAGTGTAATCCATAAAATTGATCTTTTTCGTTATTTCAATTTTTGCTTAATATCTTTAGCAACTTTTTAGGCAGGATTGTATTATGATTTTATCATAAATGTTTTTTGCTCGGTTCTTCAGATAATTTTAATTTCTAAAAAAAATCTCGAAATAAAAATTTAGACTGTATTCATTTTTGAGAGGAAGCTTAGCTTAAAATGGTCCATAATAAGTTATTAGATCAAAAATTATAAAGCTAGTACCTATTTATAATGGGTTTTAATTAATCATGGTAAGTTCTAATAACGATGCTAAAAACACAAATGAATGAAATTAACATTTTAGCAAAGCATTGACTCAAATTTTTGCATCATTGTCATTATTTTAGTAATAATATAATTTTGAATTATAATGAACACTATCAAAAATAGATAAAATTTTTATTAAATGTAGACATAATACCTTGTAGTTTGCTAATTATATGATTTTCAAAACTCGAAAACTCACAATGACTACCAACACAATTGTGCCGATCAGAGTGATGGCACATTTCTTTTCAGTGCTTGTGATTGCTGAGACTTCCGATTCATCGATCAAATTGCTTTTCCTTCGCTGTCTTAAATTTTCGGCCATTTTAGGGGGTTTTATGGGGAATAATGAAATATTCTGATCAATTTCCCCCAAGATTTTCTCATTTTTGGTGCATAAATCAATTATTACAACACAACGATCTGTTTTTCTGTCTGTACTCGTCATCGACAAAGACGAGGAAAGCAACCTGTATAATGAGAAGAGCAATTCGTAAAATGATGACCTTTAGGTGAGTAATGAATAATATGGAAATTCATAGAAAAATTAAAAAAATCAAATAAATTTTTGAAAGGAAATTTATTTCCCCCGATTTTTTATCATTAAGTGCAGTTTTGACGGAAATATTTTTCTTAATTTTATTTGAATTTATTTTTACATTTTTGAAACTTTGATTTCCTTGAAATTCGATCTTTCTTTGGTAAACTGTACAAATATTGTACTTATTGGTGTGGAGTATCTTAAGTAATACATTATCCTTAACACTTCGATCTTAATGGAGTTGGCAAATGCAAATGTTTGTTCAGTAAATAAATGCATGAAGAGATGTAAATGTTAGGACTTCATAAAAAGTCAATAAACTAATAATTATGGAAAATACATTTTATTAATTGTTTTTAATAGTTCAATAAAATAAATTGTCCCATGCTTAAACTAAATCTTTTTTATATATTTTTAATAATAAAATTGCACATTATATATTAATACTAACTATGCCTAAAACTTAAAATTTTTTATTACATAAGTATGTACCATTTTCATTTTTGATGATTTAATTTTCTGAATTAAATTACAGCTTTTTATAATCCTTAGTTGCACTCTATCACATTTGTTCCAAAAATAAATCATTTTTCAACAGCCTATAAAAGCCATTAAATAACAAGAATTCTGATTCATTTACTCTCGATGAGGATTGAGGAACCATTTTATTGCCCTCAAAAAGTATTATTTCTATTAGACCGTCCCCGTCCTTATCTTGCCATTTGCTATTTTGTTTTTACCATAAATTATCGGGAATACGTCCTCCAAAGCCAATGTTTTTCTTACACATTCCATCATCTGATGACCTATAAAATGCGAAAAATAAGATTTGTCCTTTTTAACATTATTTTTCTCTAACTATTTGGAAATCTGAAAAATTGTCCAATAAGTTTAGAAAATTTTTTTCGCAAAAAACTACGGCAAATCCATTTAAAAATGCACAGCTCTCAAAATGGTAATAATTCGCCCCCAATAATTCGTGTATTGGATGAGAGAAACGAAGAACAAATTGATGGGAACAGCACAAAGGCGACAAGTTCGAGCAGTTCAACGGCAGGCGATTCAATGCAAAATGGTCACAAGAATGGGGAAACGGAGGAGAATGACAATAAACTCACTTCAAGTGGACACAAGTGAGAAAAAACCAAATAAAAATCCAACAAAAATATTCACAAAAAGTAAAATCGATTTTTAACAATATTTAGCCTTTAATGGAAATAGGCACATTATTTTTTATCTTCAATTTATTCTAATTTGATAAATTTGATAAAAATTCAACTGTTGATAAATCGATTCAATTTTTATAGTATAGATAATATTTTTCATAGAATTTTTAAATTTCTCTATTTAGTAATAATTTAACATCGAATTTTAGAATTTCTCTATTTTCGGTCTAAAACATAATTTCGACGTTCGATTAAATTCTTTAAACTTTATTCTTGTTTAAATCGAATTTTGTAACAATTAAAGTTGTAAATTAAAATTATTTTTAATTTTTTTATAAAAATGTGATTATTTTTATTTTAGGAAACTTGACAAAATTTCACTGAGTTCTCCAGCTGCATTTTCAAGGCCAAATTCAGAACAGAATTCAATGTGAGATTTGAAATTAAACTTTAATAATCATGGATTTTTTCAGTCGATCCACCTCCAATAAGGCTAAATTTTTGAAGGAACGAGCATCGGAACTGTGGGATTTTGAATTAAAAGCATTAATTTTTATGCATTTAAATGATTAGGCCAATTTTTATTATCCATAAAATCCGGCGCTAAAACATGTTTAAAAACGTCCTAACATAACCGTCTTAAGCTCTCCAAAAATTTGTTCCCATAGTTTGCCCAGTTCAAAATCCGTTAAATAATCTTAATTTTCTTAATCCTAAAAAGTTTCTACATATTTCGATTAAAAAATTGTGTAGAAGAAATTTTTGCATAAAATTTCACTCCAATTAAAAAATATTTGTGGGCAGGGATCAATAATTTTTGGATTTTTTGATAATCTGTATAATTTCACCTAAAAATTTTAAAATAATGGTTCTAAAATTCTAGAAAAGCTTTTTCTATCCTGACAATTACTTTTTTTTATTTTTCTCCCTATAGAATTGTGCGGATTCCAGCTCGGCAATTGAAGCGTATCACCGAGACACAAGGCATTGGATCGTTGCAGCGTGAAACGCAACATTTTGTAGGTATGAGCCGTTAAATTTACTTTTTTTGCGTACTTTTTTCTCTGCTTCTCTAGGCGTCACTTCAGTGAACGGTCTCCTGCGAATCTACCGTAGTCGCGGCTTTTTCCGCATCTGTTGGATTACGGTGACCGCTGTGTCACTGCTGTTGTTGTTCTGGCAAATCACTAACACCATCCAACTGTATTTCTCGAAGCCTACTGTGTCACAGGTTGTTATTTAATGTGATTTTGAAAGTTTAGTAAATTTTTTTTAAAAATTAAGGTTTCTTTTTTACTTCCTGGCAATGGTCTTCCTTTCCCAGCTGTTACAATTTGCAGTCATAACCCAATCCAAAGAGAATATGTGGAAAGTTAGTGATAGAGAGAATAAATTTCTTAAATTTTTTAAATTAAATTTCAAGGCATGAATAGGACCAATTTGATCTCACAAAAATTATTGGAGTACATCATGCTATCCTTCATGGATGCCCAATATTTGCTCTCATCCGTCACAATACCAGAAGCGCTGGAAGCCGCTGATCAGGCAAAAGTTTTCGGAACAATCTTTGAATAGAATGTTGAAAAATTCTCCTGATCGGGTCAAGTTATTCGTTCCTTAGATAGATCTAAAAGAGTCAAAAGTTTTAATCCCAATTCGTTGAAACAAGTGAAATTTCTCATAAAAACAAAGTTTACGCATTTTTTTTCTCACAATTTTAAGGGAATTTGGAGAAATATTCAGGCTAAAAATCGGAGAATTACGAACTATGTATTATATTCAATATAATTTTAAAATAATCTTTTCTAAATAAATATTAATTTAGGAATGGAAGTCTTTAACCCGTCTAGCCGGGCCCAATTTTTCGGTTAACGGTTTCTTCTGGAATGCCTCGCAAACTTGTCGCCAAATGCTGAAAGTTTGTTCTTTTGGCGGCAAACAATTCGATTGTTGTGCCTATGCCAAGGGAATCCTAACAGATATTGGTAAGAATTTTATCCCTGCTGAATCATCTGGAAAAAGCCAAGAAATCCTAAGAAAAATCAAACTCATTTACTGCATTGCTTTAAGAATTTTGACCTTAAAATTTTTTAAAAGTGTTTGGGTCTAGAGTTAATTTTTAGACTTTTACCTTAATGGCATCTTTATTGGTGCCATATTTTACTTTAAAAATTCTTAGGAAAATGTTATCAATTGGACTTATCTGGGACTGATAAACCATGGCTCAGAAGGCAAGTACAAGCTGGCATGAACAATGGGTGAGTTGAATCCAATGGATATTTAGGAGGTGGGGGATGTCGGTATAGAATTATTTGCTTACAAAGATCCAAATTGTTATTTTTGGGATTTGAAGTATTTTCCCCTTTAAACCAACCTTTTTTCAAAACAATGATTCTAATTTTTTTGGATCATCAAATTGTATTACAGACTTCAAATCATCGTTGATGCTCACACCGAACAACAGATCAGTTCATTGGGTGAGTGATTAGTTAGTTTCTTTCTATTAATTTTTATTGCATTTTATGGTTTTTTTTTGCTAATTCAGCCCTTGGTGCCACGGGTCGCCCGTTTGCGGACAATTTCGAGACGGGCTTCCGCTACTATGTGCATGAACAGCGGTCAATGCCTTACCTGTCCACGGAGGGCATCAGTGTATCGCCAGGCACTAAAGTGTACTCGGCAATCAGTCCGACAAATGTACAAAAATTTATATTTTGACGCGAAAACTTTCAATTTTTACAGTATATTTTGCTGCCCAAAGAAATGTGGGGCAATTGTTCGGACCATTGGCCTGATGATCTGCTGGACATTGTGCAAGACGGGGCTGCGGAAGAAGAAAAGTCAGAAAATAAAAAATAAATTTAAAAGCATATTCAGAAATAATTACTTAATTTAATTTTAAGAGATCAATTTAATCTCTAGTTTATTTAAGATATTCGTCGGTTAATTGCAAAACGCTTTGCCATGCCAAATACTTCAATGATCTGTGCGGATGCAGTCCATTCATATACAACATTGAAGAATGTTTGTTGGGAAAAATAATTCAATTTATTTTTATTTCAGTAATTTTACCGTTTTTATTCATTTCTAAATGAAAATTGTTATTTTTTTTATTTTGCACCCTTCATAAATTTATAAAATTGTGTTTTATTAAATTCGTAATCACTTTCAGACCTTTCATTATTTTCTTCAATTTTCAGACTATTCCGTGTGCACCCCGTACGAAACATACCTGTGCCTGAACTCGACCGTGCTCAACGGCACCACCTGGGACAAACACGACTGGGCCAACCTGTCCACCGATGCCTTCCACCAACTGGTCCCAGCTTGTCCCGAGTGCAAAATCGAGTGCCAACGATGGGTTTACCACACTTACAACTCGTATGCCCAGGGATTTTCGCCAAACTCGCTGAATTGGTTACGCCGCGAAAACGCCGAATGGTCCCCGGGGCATGTTCGGTAAAATTAGAAAAACAAAATAATGATATTTTAGTTCAAATTGGTTTTATCCTTCATTAATTTATGTAAAATGATTGAGCTTTTATCGCACCGTTTTTTCCTTATAATCAATATTATTTTATGTCCGATAAGATCTGTCATTCATAGCAATTTTTTAAATTTAATTAAATTTTTGCAAATTTATTATAAATATTATTCGGAAGTCTAATTATCATTTCAATATCCCAATTTCACAGGTCCAACTTTGTGTCCATCAATATTTTCTACCGAGACATGGTGTACACAGAGTACAAACAAGTGCAAAGCATATCAAAAACCCAAATTCTAAGTAATATTTGTGTAGCAAAGTTTTCAAAAATCCAACAAATTCAGGTGATATTGGCGGGAATATGGGCCTTTTCCTGGGCATGTCCGTGATTTCGCTGATCGAGTTTTTCACATTCATATGCAAAATCACATGGCTATTCATCTCGAAAAAGCGCAGGCAACACATGGTGAAAAAAATAATAATTTGAATTTGAAGGGAATTAAATGTTAAATTAAACAGTTCCGTTGTGGTCTAGTGGTTAGGATTTGAGACTCTCACTCTCAAGGCCGGGGTTCGATTCCCCGCAACGGAAATATTTTTATTCTTTTTCAATTATATTTTTGACAATTGGAAACCATGATCTATTGATCTCTAATCTTTTTAAATCGATCTAAATCTATAAATAGTCTCCCGATTAAAAATAATAAAACGGCCTTTTTAAAAATATACGTCTAAATTTATTTTCAAAATAAAAAAAAATATTTCATTTATCTGCGATAAATATGATATTACGTCATTTCAAGTTGGCCAAAAAACGGAGGGACGAAGAACGCGAGCGTCACCTCCAAGCAACACTAGAGATGGCCACCCAACAACAAAAGTACCTGATGAGCAGCACCCTGTGCCATCGCCACCATCATTGTTCGACAGCAGATTACCACAATTCAGAGGGCACTTTCGGCATGATCAGACGCTTGGCACGCAAAAGCATTCGACGCAAATGTGCCCGAGTGGGACCAGCAGGTGGTCGTGGGGTCGGAACTGGGAACTACAGGTTTTGCCATAAAGAATCTTTCAACTCGTTTAAAAAATCTATATTTTGAAGCGAAATTATGTGTATTATTTTCCTTTGGCATTTAGAGACGAATAAAAGACGTCCAATCAGACGTGTAAAGACAAAGAGAAAGACTACGTCCAAATCCAAACTCAAAAAATTTCGCTTCAAGATAGATTTTTTTTGAATCCTACTGTTTTCTGAAAGATTCTTTATGGCAATGAGTGTAGAGTCTGAAAGTTATTTTTCACTCAAATTTTATTTCACCAAATTATTTTTATCCAAAAATATTTCTACGACTTTTAATATCAAATATTAGATTTTTAATAACAAAAATATAGCTGACTTGTCTAATCCATCCCTCTGCATCAAAAATTAATCATTTCATCTTATCTAAATATTACATTTTTATTTTTGAAAAATGTTGTTGCGAAATATTTTCGGTGAAATATACCTTCTATCCCCGCCCTCCACAAAAACTAAAAAAAATTAGTCTTACATTTATCAACTTGAAATAATTTTTAATTTAATTTGTTAGTTGTCAAAGTCGCCAATGAATATCATTACCACCAGAAGCCAAAATTTGGCCGTAGAATTTCTGCTCCAAAAATGCTGACATTTGACTCGGCAACATCTGGTTGCCGTAAGCGATCAAACTCCGTGTTCGCAACACTGTTCAGCGGAAAGCAATCAACGGTGAATATATTTTTATTTTGATTATGGATATTTTGAGATTGATCAATCGGTGTATAATCAGCGTAGTAGAGCCAGAGAATTCCAACTTTTATTTTAGCTCCTCGATTTTATGACGCGAAAACATGATGCGTTAAAACATATTGTTGTCTGATTTCTTTTTCTCTATTCATACTACTTTTACTATAGCAGTTCATAATAAGGAATTCGCTTCATAAAATCGAGGGTTCAAAGCAATTCAATCGGCGTCCAATTTTCATTTTATTCAATTTGAGAAAATTAGCCAAAAAATTTTAAAAACAAAAACTCGATTGAATGAAAATTTTCCTTTTTTGAAATATTTTTAAAAAGATTAATTTATTAAGAAATGGACAAAATTGATTTTTTGCGAAAAATTGATCGATCTATCTTAAGGCCTCCGATCCGATCACTAAACGGCACGACCTAGTGGAGTCGATCATCGAGAATCGATTGCATGGCGATGCGGCTCGAGCAACGCGGCGATCATCGTCGCTGTCATTGTCCTCCCTGGAAACTAGCGATGAAGAAGTGGGAATTGGAGCAGTACCAGAACAGAATGGAGTTGTGGAACAGCAAGAGGAGAGGAAGGATAACGTGGTGAGTGATCATTGAACAGTGAGATTGAATACCAAAGCAATTTTTTTGGTTTAATATTTTTAATCCCACAAAAAATCCAACCAAATTTTATTTACAATCTTTAACTTTAAAATCGGAAAAAGATATACGAAACGATCAATTATTTACCTAATAAATTGATATTAAAGCAATATAAATGAGATGATATTATTCTTGAGAGTTTTCTGATCACTCCACAGTTTCTAGTAAAGCTACGGATATACATTATAGCTATAGTCAGTCATTTTCTTGTAAATTTTATAGTTTTATGATGCGTTGAGCATTCAATTTAGGTGGAGCTGAAAATCGATCTGAACGCCAACACAGTGAAATTGTTGCGTCCGGCAGGCGCTGACGCATGTCAACGGCACCGACGTCGTTATTCTACCGCAATCTTTGATCCATCACATCGAGCCATGGCGATGTCCCCGTCCTCGAGTCATTCCGTGAACCGCAGTTTGAGTCACAATAATAATAATCCGGTGGGAATAAATATAAATTATGTATAAATAATTTACATAATTTTCAGGTGCCAAGGTACTGAAAAAGCAAGCTTTACAGAAGATATGTTGCAACATGATGTATATTTACAATACGAATAAAATTCATCCCAACAATTCAATGTTTGTTTTAGAATAAATGATGAATAGAATATAAAAATATAGATTGGTGCATTTTAGGAATTATGACATAATTTACATAACCGTGATAACAGGAGAACTATGTATAATGGTTAGGAAGAAATCAAAACCAAAGATGAAAAAAGCTTTTTACACTTCCTATCAATGTGCCAAAGAAACTGGTACTAGGATTATTAGTATCCTCATGGTCTTCTTCTGTTTTGTCTTCTGCTGGCAAAATTTCGTCGTTTTTATTTTCATCATTTTGTCCCACTTGTCCATTTTCTAAAAAGTCCATTAAGGATAGGATAAAATCTAAAATCAGTTTTCTCATGTCAAAAGTGAATGAATTAGAAACTATATTAAATTATAAATAAAAATTTTATTTTAACAAATTATTAATTTGATGATAAATTTATGCACTGATAATATAAAATAAAACTTTGATTGTTTATGGGCTCTTGGCCCAAATCCCTTTTTATTTCTATATTCAAAATTCTATAAAATAATCAAAAATTATAAAAGATATAATTTACATTTGATAAGCTTAAATGAAAATCTTAATTATTATTATAAAACTCGCAATACCTTTGATTAATCCATCAATTGTCTGACCAATTAATTGGGCGAACATTCGTCGCCTCTCTTCATCCTGATCATTGATTCCTTCCTTATAATTATAAAATGATCTAACACTGATCTCCCCTCTTTCTTCTTCGTCTATCGGATATTTGGTGCTCAATCTTTGCTTTATTTCTAATAATTTTTTCACCATCTCATTATCATCATTATCCTCTTCATCCCGGTTCATCCCACAATTAAGACCAACAATCATACATGAAGCCTGAATTTTGTTTGTTTATTTGATTTTTTGAGGAGAAAACAAACTTTATGAAAAACCTTCTTCAATTCAGTAACAAAGTATTTGTCATCCTTTGCCTCCAATAACTCGCCGGATTCTAAAGAAGATCATTTAGGATGTGATTATGATTTGTTTGTTAAAAAACAAATGTATTACCAAGGATGGCATCCAGCTCTGTTCCACATAGTCCATAAAGCCCTAACAATAATGTCTAAAGTAAATAAAATGAAAAAAACAATATTATGGCAGAAAAGTTGAATATAATTTATTTGTTTCATTTAAGCAAAACGATTTATATAATTGGCGATTTTATCGTCCAATCCGACTAATAAAAATCGAATTTAATTAGCATCAATAGCTAATAGAGCTCATTCTGATAAGCCTAAAAGTAATCTATTTTTATTGATAATTTTTATTTATATTATCTTAATCTTATGTTAAGCTTTGACTAATCGCCTAATAGGCTTAGTTCAACATTTGAATTTAAATCATTTTATTAGTTTATTTAGTTTCAGAGTGTCAATTTCGTTGAACTAGAATTTTATTCTAAAAATAGGTAGATTTATATTCTAACCTTTACTCCATCTCTATTATCCAATTGTGCTTCTTCGCTCATTTCTTTCGCGGATTTCAGAATTCTTCCAAAACTTTCCCATTTGGCATCATCATCGGCTTCATTTCCTCTTCCTCTTGGCACTTTTTGTTCCCATTTTTCGATCAGCCGATCACTCAGATCATCAACTCGCTGATCCGGATCATTAGCAAAATCGGCGAGGGCCTTGAACAGAGCCGGCTTGGAGAAAAATGACTCATCGGCAGGCAAAATGGAATGATCCGGATGGGAGAGCAATTGGATCAGTAAGAGTTCCGGAATATTGGCTAAAATGATAAAAATTGAAGTTGACATCTTTAATAGATAAGGAGTAAGTCAAAATATAAAGTCTAAAAATATCTCTAAAAAAGATTAAACCTCTCAAAGCTTACAATTAAGTCATCATTTGGAAGAGTTTATAAAATAAATTTAATAAATTAGACAATCATAAAGAACTTATATTATCATTAAGATAAAATAATTTTTTCCACAATAAATTTAATAAGCCTAATGTGCATCAAACGCTTTTTTAAAAGGGCTAACATATTTTAATGCCAAGAAAGAGAAATTTAAATAATTAATTTTTTAACAAAGTTTAATTCCCAAATTTTAATTGTCATCCAAAACTGATTGAATTCCTATACATATTCTAGAGATTAGAAAAACCAAAATTAAAATTTTGAATCCATACAATATTTTTTGTTGTGTAGCATTATTTTGATCTGATTATTCTATTTACCTTTTTCCATCTTTTTGTCGAATTCAATTTCGCTTGAAAATATTAGTGAGAACAAAGACATTAGCAATAAAACAAAATTGAATAACATTTTTTGATAATAATGAAATGACTGAAAATTTTTTTATTAAAGCTTTTTATTTCGCTTGAAAATATTAATGAGATCAAAGACAAGCAATAAAACTAAATTGAATAACATTTTTAAATAATAACTGAAAAATATTTTATTAAAACCATTAATTTCGCTTGAAAATTTTAGTGAGCACAAAGAAAATAGCATTAAAACCAAATTGAATAGAATTTTTAAATAATAATGAAATGACTGAAAAATATTTTATTAAAGCCTTTTACCTATTCATTTTTATTGATTTGTAGTCCATGGTATTCAATAATTGATTTACCCAACCTTTCTTTTTACTTTTTAAAAGATCGTAGAAATGAAACTATTGAAGGATCGTACATCTTGAGATCATGTTTAGTGAACTCTAGCCTGTGTAAATATAGAAATGAAATTTAATATTCTTTTCATCGAATCTGAATTTATTCATAAAATCCAATAAATGCATAAATAGAGATTTATTGATTGTATTTAAAAATTATGCGCAGGGTAAGGAAGGATTAGAGCTAGGATTTACATGGAAAACAAATAATATAAATGAAATTTCTAAAAATTTTCGAAACTTTTTATTAATTTTTACGAAAATACTAGTACCATAATAAAATCAATTCGACCATAATAAAATCAATTTTTTTTAAATAAATATTTTTGCTGCAAATAAAATATTTCAGTCTAACGTCTATTTTTGGCAATTTAATCTCCACAATTTTATCGATATTTTGCCAGTTTTAATCCATTAACGTGGCTTTATTTTATATTTTAATAATCCAAATTATTCCAACTCCTAGCAATGATACAGCTAAAAGAAACAGATAAAATAATACAAATGCATTATGTTTGAAATTGAGCCAATTATGCGAATATTAACAATTTTTGATGGATAAAATTATAATAATCGATGGTTAATAGATATAAGAATCACAAAAATAATAAGTCCAAAAAATAAAAAAATTTATAAACGTTTTTGACGAAATTAAAATCGTATAGGAATTTCCAAAATACATAAAAAATGAAAAAACAGAAAAAAACCCGCTTATAAAATCTTTGTCGAATTTAGGGAATTTTGGTTTTTTTTTAATTTTATTTTGCATATGCGTTATATCCTCGCGGAGTGTACATCCATCCGTAGATGTCCTCCTGCTGCTGTTGTGTAGTGTGAAGACGGTTCATTGGCAATGTACCACCACTGGATGATGTACTTCGTGTAGTTCCAGTAGTTCCACCTCTAAAACTTATTTTAAATTTATTTCAATTATTATTTATTTTTATCAATTTCTCCTTTAATAAGTTTGCTAAATAACAAGCAATTTATTGCTTTATAATTTCTAAGCAATAAAAATATTTATAATTAAAAATAATAGAATGTTAAATTCTCATTTTCTGAATTTTAAAATCAAAAATCGTCGGGCATAAATGTGTAAAACTTTAAGCTTGATTTATTTTGGTCTTTTAACAGCATTTTCATAAAAATGCTTTGGAGTAAAAATTTTATGCCTTGGCATACCTAAATCTAAAATTTTATCCCGCAGACGTAAGGCAATAAAGGCACATAAAACAAATAAAATTGCGGCCATTTACTAATATAGAACATTTAAATAAATAAAAAATCAAAAAACATATTTTTACCAAAATAATAATTATAAATATTTTAATTTTTGTTTTCTCTACCTCTGCAATGTTCCCCGCTGAAGCGTGCCGTTTGCCGTTTGATGCGGATAAATGAGTCCATTCAGTTGCGCGGCTCGAGCTGCAACTGCGGCACTCATGTACGAGTTGGAGTTGGGCGAGTGCTGCAGCGAATGCAGGTCCGAGCTGCCGGCGCCCAGCGGAGTGTGACCGTGCCGAAGTTGACGCCTGCAAAGGGTCGAAAATAATAAAATTTATATTTTTACAAAATCAAAAAAAAATTAAAAAATCCCACTTTCTTGCCATGCACATGCCCACAAACACGGCGGACATCACAACTCCCACGGTGCTCATGCATATGACGATGACGGCAGTGGGCAGGGGTTTGCCTTGAAAATTGGGATTAAGTGTCTTATGCATTTGCACTATAATTATTCTTATTAACTATATGTTATATCAGATTATATCAGACAGGTTATATCAGATTTATGACATTAGATAGACTTTTTTTTTGAATTCCCATTATTAAAGTATCTTTGATTTAAGTATTTTCTATTTTATGATTTCTAAAATATACCTATTTGTGTCTTGTTTTTTCGGTTTTAAAAAATTTCAGGTTTTGAACAGCTCTAGTTGCTATTAAATTGCAGTTCATATATGGCTTCTGGCTTCTTCCTACCCATGCTCCTTGCTCGGCTCTGTCCTCCAATGACATTTGCCTCCTCAATTTTACCATCCGTAAAATGCTCATTCAGCTGAACATCGTTGTCATTGTTGCTGTTCTTTGGGTTCAGCTCAAACTCCTCGAATTTCTGTTCATGTTCTTCTGCCGTTTTTGTTGCATTTGGCAATTTTGAGTGGTGATGTTCATTGTTTTGATCGGAAAGTTCGTTGTCTAAAATTAAAAAATGAAAAATAAGACAAAAATAAATATTATAAAAATTATAATAAATTTTTACCTTTGTCTTCCTCGTCGCCAAACAATGGCCTGGGCAACATTTGCTCGCCATCGTCTCCTCCGGCTAAAACGATGCTTGGTGGCAAAGTCAGAATCGGATTTCCTTCCTCGTCACTGTTTACCTAAAAATATTTTCATAAATACTTTTTACATATAATTAATTATCAAATCCAAAATAAAAATTTTGAACAAAAAATTCTTATACATTATGTGCCGTGTGCAATTTGGGTCCCGAGGCCAGGAATGGCACTGGATGGGGATAAATCACAGCCGGATTGTTGCGCGGATCCACTGTGGTATAAGTGGCTTCAGTTTCGGTAGAGCTTTGCTCAGTTTTGGCAGTACTTTCGCCCTCAGCAATGCCCTCACTCATCGGAATTGGCGCAGAGGGTGGTATCTTAAAAAATGGAATGTTTCATACATAATAAGCAAAAAAGAAAGTTTAATTTAGATAAATGATTGAAAAAGAGCAAAAAAATTATTAAATAATTAGGAGGGATTAAAATTTTAATATTTATTATCAGAATCATAACTTATTTAATTTTATTTTTGTCGATTCGAAATTAAATTTTTTTAATGGAATTTGCAGGAAAAAATAAAAAGTATAATCAGATATTTATGCGATAAAACAATCTTTTTAATTCTAATACCTTATCATTTTGCCTTTCAATTTGATCGATTTGTGGCCGACTTGTTGGAAGGGTAAGTTCCGAATAAGCACTTTTGGTAGTCCATGAAGTTGATAATGTTGGGTCCTTATGGCCGAATTGTCCAGCCTTCAATTGATCAAATTATAAATTAAATATTCATTTTATTTATATATTAATTATGTATAAATTATTAACGAGTAAACTTACACATCAGATTATATTTTAAAGTTAAATTATTTCGGTAATTTTACCGGTTGTATTATGGTTGTTTGGGGTCCAATTCGAATTGGTCGAATATTTGGCATTCTGTTTCGACCATCAGATTGTGTTTCAGAACTAGTCGAAAGTTCAGGCAATGGCGAACTTTGGTGCTGTTGCACAAATGCAGACTCTTCTTCCTGCTGTTCGGAACCTTCCGAATTCTCATCAGGCATTGGTCGAACTATTGAGGGCATCTAAAAATTAATTCGATTTTTTAATTCCATTTTGGAAAAAAAATTTAAAATTGTTCGCAATAATAAAATACAGATTACAAATTAATAAGTCCCAAAATAGGGTCAAAATGTTGAATCAAATTAAATTTAAAATAAAACTTGAGCAAAATGGTGTTTAAAATATTCCTAGTAGCCAAATGGTAATTGTTCCATAAATTTATAAATTACGTAACTCAATAATTATATGTACCAATGGAATAAAATATTCTTTATAAAATTTTGAGTCAATAATATAATTAGAAGAATTTGGACAGGATTTGGACCTCTGCAGATTCAGCATTGGGATGCTTCATATGTTCAGTTGTACCCATGGTCGAAGTGCTCTTGTCCTTCCCGCAAACCACGTCCTCGTTGTTGGGAATGAACACCCCATTGCCTTGCTGAAGCATATGGATCTGTTCCACACAGACCAATGGATTTTCTGCAAAAAATATTTAGTAAAAATCGTGTTTAAAAATTTATAAACAATTTATTTAAATGATCGATGAAATACCGTATTTCCTGTATTAAGTCCCCCCTGCAATTAGTCCCCCCTGCAATAGACCCCCCTATGGAGGGGGTCGAAAAATAAATCCCCCCTGCATTAGGACCCCCGGGGGTACTAACCAAATATTTGATTTTTATATATGGAAAAAGAAAAATTTTCAAAATTCAATGGAATAATCGCTATCGTGGTCTCTTTCATCAAAAATGCGAGCATTTCTCATCTTGGTAAAATTTTAGGTCTATTTCCTTTTTAGAATCCCGTTTTTAGGGGTGTATTTTGGTCCGGGACGTCATCTTTAGGGGTGTATTTTGGTCCGGGACGTCATCTTTAGGGGGTGTATTTTAGTAATTTTAATTTTAGCTGTCCAGCATAATATTTCCCATAGTTCATAATTTTGAATATAAAAAATTTTTTGGTTCGCTAATGAATAAAAAAATTCTTTTTAGTATTTTTTGTCTGATAAATAGTGTTAAAAAATTATTTCGTCCACCGGGACTCGAACCAAAAAGAAAGGAGACTGCAGTCTGTAACACTATCCACTAGGCTACAAGTGTATATAAGTGAATGTATGACATTTCTGACTGATTGTTATGCAAATTTTCTCCCTCAAAATATTTTCTCCCTCAAAAAATGGAGTCGAAAAATAGTACCCCCCTATTCAAAACTGAGGTTGAAACACAAATCCCCCCCTGCAACTAGTCCCCCCCTGCAATAGACTCTGGAGGGGGGTTGAAAAATAAATCCCCCGGGGGGTCTAATACAGGAAATACGGTAACTGCATTTTTAGTTGCTAAAAAGATAATGATTGTTTCCTCACATAGGTAACAATAATATTTTCTATTCGGATGTTTGGTTTCTCTTCTTTCTAAAACAAAAATTCGAAAGAAATTTTTTTTCTGTATATTCCGATAATGATAATGATTAGAAATGAGGACCTTGCAGGAGGACGGTGGCCACTCGACGGCCAAAGGCGCCGAAGGGTGTACGAACAATTCGGTTGAAGCTCAGATCGACCAGCAAAAGGTTGAGTTGGGAGAGGAAGGTGGCCGGGGCCAGGTCCAAAAGTTCGTTGTGGCTCAGGTCCAGCATGACCAAGGACGGGTTGCCTTGGAAGGCTGCTGCATCAATGGATTTCAGCTGAATAATTTTAAGATTTTGAACTGATTCTTTGCAAATAAGAACTTCGGCAAAAATTATTTTGATTAGATTTTTATATTTTTAATGAATTTTATTTTTGGATAGATTTTATTTGATTATTCTAAAAAATTTGGCATATTTCTCTATCGTATATTTTTTGCAATTAGTTTTTCGGTATCACATTTTTTCATTATACCTAGGCTGAATTTAAATTAGTTAATGAATTTAGAACATCTTGAAAGGACGAAATAAAAATTCTTAAAATTTACAGTAATATTTTTTAACCTTGTTGCCTTTGAGTGAAAGTTGCTGGAGCTGCCTAAGGGCGTGGAAGGTGTCCTTTTGGACTTCGGTCATCCAGTTGTGTTCCATTATCAAAACGGCCTTAAAAGGATCAAAAAAGATGAAAAAGTAAAATTTCCTTACAATGCTCGAATTTTGCGAAAATGCGTGTGGGTCGATCCGATTAATGTGATTTTCGCCCAAATAAATTTGACGAAGTGAGGGCAAACCGGCGAAAGAATCGTTGTCCAAGGACTCCAGCAAATTGTTGCTCAAATCCAACATTTCCAGCTGCTCAAAAGAGCTCAGTTGAAATGGCAACAGCTAAAAATTTGCAAAAAAAAATTCAAAAATATGTTAATTGTTAAAATTGATGAATATATATACAGCTATACAGAATGAGCAAAGGCTATTATTCTATAAATTCCTCAGATTCTCATCAAATTTCTTTTGATCCGAATATCTGAACGAAACACAGACTATAAATAATGGATATAACTGGGTTTTACTAGTTTCTAAATCAATTTTTATCCAAATATTCATTAAAAATATTCTAATTCAATTAGGAATTAAAAAGATTAAAACACAAAAGATTGGAGCTTTTTGAGCCAAATTTTCATTCAAATCTTATAAAATGGAATAAATATTTAATTATAAATTATTTTCGAAGAATTCAATGGATTTTAAGAATGGAAAATCTGATCCCTAACTCTATATGAGAATGTTCATGCACTCTACATACCTCGGTGATTCGGTTCTCGCTCAGGTAGAGGTAACGCAGCATGGGCGCATTCAGGAATGCCTGGCGATGGATGTGTCCAATGCGGTTGGCGGCAAGGTTGAGCAGACTGAGCACGGGCAGGTTCATGAAGGACAGGGCGGCCAGGGAGCCGAGCAGGTTGTTGTGCAGGTGCAGGGCGAGCAGAGAGCGGAAACCCCGAAGTGCTGAAATGGTAAAATTTACAAAAATTATTGAAATGAAACAAATTAATAAAATCACTGAAATATTTGCTCAAAATGATTATTCACACATAAGAAAAAATTAATCAATAAATTTTTTTGGAAATCTCTACTATAATGCTATGTAGAAGATAATATTTTAAACAATTATAATGAAGGAAATATATCATAAGGACAAGTTTGAAGCGATTAAAAATTGATATTTTTATAAAAAAAATGATACATAATTTTTTCGAGATCTCTTGGAGGAAATAAAATTAAGAATAAATAAAAATTGCATCTATCTGTTTCATAAAATTAAAAACAACCGCTAGCAGGCACATCCTCAAGCAAATTATGGCCCAAATTTATGGTTTGTACAGTGCCTTTGATTCCTTCGAAAAAATTCTTATGGATTCCGTTGATTTTGTTGTGGGACAAATTGATGTCCGTTAACTGAAATGAGAAAAAAAAATTGATTAACTTTGAAAAATCTTTTTTTTGTTCTCTATATAACTTTTTTTTTTATTTTCATGAAATTTTAAAAAGAATTTTAAGTTGTAATTTAAATTTTAATTAAATCTCAATCCATCTGTTCATAAAAGTTTAATTATTACCCGTGGTAATCTGGGCAATACATGGTCTATGGTCAATTCCCCGATGGAATTATTTGATAAATCCATTCGTAGAAGTGCATTAAAACCAGACAGTGCTGTGGAGGGCATTTCGCGAATCTAAAAAAGGATATATATTTTTAAATATGATAATGTGTAAAATATTTTTCACTTTAATTATATCTTTTTTTGTAAACTTACATATCTAATATTTAGTAAAATTTTCCTTTTTGCATTAAATATATCACCGATTTGCCCACCTGATTTCCACTGATCTCCAACTCGTGCAAAACACTTTCCAGGCCCGAAAAGGCGCCTTTCTCCACCACGGCAATGTCGCAGTTGATCAGCTCCAGCCGACGAATGAACAAACCGGTGAAGAAGTTGCTGGCCAACACCGGAATGCTGGTCCCATGAATGGTGAGGACCTCAAAAATAATTAATGTAAAATTTTTGGAATTTCTCGAATTCATCACCTTCAGAAGACCCAACTGTGTCTGCGAATTTTTCAGCAGCTAAAATTCAGGGATAAGATTAATATTTATGCAATAAATTTATTTTAATGTAGTAAAATTGATACACTTTTAGATTTTTTTGAAAACGCGGGAGATTTATTATAAAATTATTTATCGTCTTTTAAAATCTCATTTTTACATAGTTCAAAAAAATAATATCATTTTGTAGGATTTATTACTTAACTCTTATTTATTTTTCAAATCACCTGCATCATCTGTATGGGCCCATCTTGGGTGTGTTGGCCAATTCGGTGATGGGTCATCGTGCTGTTTTGGCCAATTTCTGCAGGCGCAGTGCAGTTCAATTGCACACCGTCCAGCCCATCGATGCAGACGCAGAAGGCACGCACTTGGAAGGGACAAGCCGTGGCAGGAGGCAAGCAGACAAGCAGAATCAGCAGCAGAAAAGGGAGGAAGATGGCCGAAACTTTGGTAAACATTATCATTTTCAAAATGCTAAAAAGAAAAAAAAATTATATCAAACCATGGAATTCATTTTAATACTAGAACAAAAACTTTTTCTTAGTGTTAGCATGAAAAATGCCTAGATTTTTTCAAAAATTTTCAATTATAAAATTAAAAATATTAGAAAAAATTTCTGAAATAAAAATATGTTTTCTATTTTATAATCAGGAATCCAAATTCATTTTCCTTCCGAGGAAAGTGCCTAATTAGTGAATTAAAAAATAGTTGCGCAAGTGGTCGCTGTTAGTTACTTAAGTAGGATAAAATTTTGCACTGACGAAATTATTGCACAACAGCAATTTGGGGAATAGGATACATAATTAGCTGTAGCTGATTGTGATTGCGCAGATTAATCCGTAAAAATATGATCTGCTCAGATTGGATGGATGGTCAGAGTTGATTAAAAATGCAAAAGTAAGTGTGACCAAGGGCAAATTGAAAGAAATAATATTCCATGTTCTTCACAAATACGGATTATGTTATTATTTACCATCAACCATAATAAAGCTTATTCTCTTTTTTTAATAATGCAATGTTGTTTAGAAGGATCCGCTTATCTTAGAATTTGAACGAGAATAATAAATTTTTAGGAACAGTTATATATTTTGGAACATTTTGGTGGGCCCAAAAATTTTCAATTTCGTAAAATACAATTAATGGAACATTGAGTAAAAAAAACAAATTTTGGGAACTATTAGATTGATATAGTTTATCCAGGAAAAATGCAGTTAGGAACCTAGAAAATCACAAATTTTGATATAAACACTCTGGATTGACTTATAAAAAAATCCAATATTCGATCATATTATTTTCTGTAGACAAAAGGGTGGATTGCGATTATTAAACAACAATTATAATCATAGAAACTATTTATAAGACAAATTTCTATCTTTTAACTGATAAGTTGATAAGCAAAAAAATTTAGAAACTACCTAAAATGGACTTATTAATATTTTACTATCTAATAGCAAAATTATTCTTCAAAATATTTACGAATAACCATTATTGAGGAATTCGAAGCTGATGTGAGAAAACATGAAGAAATTTCCGGAATAAAACCGGAATTT
>LDKF01000246.1:2590-18786 GCA_001026735.1 Rotylenchulus reniformis | reverse complement strand
CTTTTAACTGATAAGTTGATAAGCAAAAAAATTTGGAAACTACCTAAAATGGACTTATTAATATTTTACTATCTAATAGCAAAATTATTCTTCAAAATATTTACGAATAACCATTATTGAGGAATTCGAAGCTGATGTGAGAAAACATGAAGAAATTTCCGGAATAAAACCGGAATTTGCGAACCATGGAATCAAAATTTGAAAGTTTTGTATGCAATGTTGATGTGACAACATGGTTACAATGGCGGATTGCGGTTGATACCATCAACATCGTCATCATTGCAATCCGTACATTGCGAATAATGACCAATGGTCGACAGCGGGAAATCTTTCGCTCCGTTGGGTTGTGAATGAAATGAATGAATGGTGAATGGAAATGGACACAGGTAGAGGTGGCGGTGGCGGTGGTGGTGGTGCACAGGGGCGAGCGGAAGGAATTTGCGCTCTCGTCGTGACCATTCGGACCCCGTCGCCGCCGGGGAGAGGGATGCGCTCCGCCGCGTTCCGTCATCGCCGGACGGACAGCGCCGGAGGGGATTGCTGATGTTGTTGGGCTGCTGGTGGATCTGGATCGCCGCCGATCCGATCGGATATGCCCTCGTTTCACTCTCTTTCTTTATTTCTATCGCACACTCTCAAACATGTCCCTTTCACTCTCTTTCTTTCTTTGTCTAGCTCTATTACATGTTCTTTTAAGCTAAAAATCTCTCTTTCTCTCTCTCATTACAAATTTCTCTCTCCTCTCGCTCTTTCATTCTTCTTTCCTTCCTCTCTTCTCTTTTATCTCTTATTTCCGCTGATTTCACTGCGAAAATGCGGACATTTTTGCATGAGCATATCATGTAGAAAAACCGCGACGAAAAGCGAATGGTTGTGTTCCATTTATGGGAGGGTAAAAAATGATTTATATATTACTGAAACTCATAAAGAATTTTTAGTAGGTAATTTATATTCCCAAGAAACATATTCCACAAGTAACATAAGTGTTTTGGTTTTCAAAACAAAGATCTATGATGATTAATAAGATTTTCAATGGGTCATTGAAAATCAATTTCCTATTAATCTAATAAAAAATCTAACTCAAATTTGCGAATTTATATAAATATCTTCAAGTTGTGATTATAGATCAATGCTTAATCTTTCATCCTCCCTTAATAAAAACACGGAAATAATTTATTTGCCAAAAGACATGACCTCAATTCTGTATATTTTTTGGAAAGCTTCACTAAAAATCATGGATTCCGATCGGTCATCCATCGCTGTTTAGAAAGGGAAAAAAGCATGGGAAGACGACACTTTTATGATGAATAATGAATGCTTTCCTGCTGCTTCTGCTGGACTTTCTCCTCCCATAAAAGCAAATGGCGCGAGACGAAAAGTTTTTGGGATTTAAATGAGGGGGGGGGCTATTCAAAAGTTCGGATCGGCGGGGATAGGAAAATTGATTTTGCGGAAGAGCGGGGGAAAACATCCATCGACGGTCTGCTGGTAGTCTCTCCGATCCATAAGAGGAAAATCCGCTCAAGTGCCCCTTCCTCGATTTCATGTATGTGCTTTTGCTTTTTGGAACGGTTTGTATTGCAAAAATTCTGAAGCGAAACTTTCTTGGACATGGTCATGAATTGAATGCTCGAAGTTGTTATTTTTGTTTATTATATGTTGATTTTAGAAAATAACATAACATTCTTTTAAACTTTAGTTATTTCCATTTTAAGTCATTTTAAACTTTGTTTGATTTTAGTTGTATTTTCCATTTAAAAATTACTGTATTCGCCATAAAATGTGCTGAAAAAAAAGATTGCTTGCTCACTGACCTTGCAAAAAATAGGGAACGATGGAATTGGAGAATAGGACGGAGTCTGATGAATGGAATGGATATGGGATGAAATGTGAGCATCGGGGTTCCCCCTACCTATCCAGCCACAGGTGAAGGACATCTCGATCTGCTGCTGTTTCGGAGTCGGAGGTGGTGAAGGAGAGAGAGGGGCACTGATGTGACTGAGATTTCCGTATGAGAAACAAAAATTGTTTTATTGGATATTGAGTACACACACTATACAATTGTGGGAATCAAAATCACATATAAAATTGCTATTAGTTAGAGTTCCATAGTTTTTTATTTTTATTTTTAGCGAAACAAGCTCTTTTGTATGGTTTTAAAATTATATTTAGGTAACTACATATTAAAATCAATACTGTTAGGTACCGGTGTGATAAGATTTGATTTTAGCGCGAATGATTTGGCGCTATATAGAAATTTCCTCCCGCGATGTTTATATTTTCCCCCTCCCTCTATTCATATTCACTTCCCATCATTCCTAGAATTGTAATTTATTCTGAAAATAAACATATTGTTATTCTATTATATTTTGGAAAACTAATTCGTTATTCGATTATTATTTATTTAATTCTTCTATTGGTATATTGAGTGTAAATACACAACAAATACAATAAAATTAACTCACTCCTTTTTCTTACAGAAGTCAATTTTAAACAGATTACTAATTTCATTTATTTGATAAGAGAAATTACTTCTATCGATACTTTCATATCATAACATAACACTTATATCAAATTGATTTAACAATTAGATCGATTGAATATTGTCTTCCTTAACTTGTTTATAATATTATTGACATTATTATTTGTATGTATAATTATTTCATTTCGTTCAGCATAGCCTCGGCTAATTGTTTTTCATCATTTAATACAATTATTTCGCGATATAATAAATAATTGGTACTTTTTGGGTTTGTATACCATATTTGACCCCCCACCTAAATTTTCGAATTTATTTTTATTAAAAAATTACTTCTCAGGCTAGTTTTTGACGCTGAATCCGATTCTGTCGTCCATTTTGACCTAATGTGTCACCTGACGCCACATTTTGACGCCGACTTCGAAAATTTTATTACCGTTATTTGCGGGTTCTACATGCGGCATACCGGCTATGCATATTTTAACATGTCTCATATACCATATTACTTCTTAAGCATCAAAAAAGTGTGGCGTCAAATGACGCATTACATCAAAATGAACGTCATAATCTGATTGAGTGTCAAAATCTACACCAGAAAGTCCTTTTTCAATAAAAAAAATGAAATTTTTTCAAAAAGTTTGGGGAGTCAAATATTACCAAATAATTAATAAAAATGCACTTTTTATTATTATTAATTCTTCTTCCACCGGTCGAACCAATGATAAGGAATCATAAAAGTGTGCCATACCGGCTGTCAGAACTCGGATTGAATGGAGATGACTATTATACATTGTCGGAGAAGGATTTTGATGAGTTGCCAGCCAGGATAAGGGATCAGGCTCAGAGTGATTTTAAATTTTAAATTAAGAAATCTGAATTGTTATTAATAAGTAAAAAGCAATTTTAATATATTACGGCAAAATTATATTGTTAAAATATAATTTTAGTTCAAAAATTGTTGAATCATAAATTTAAAAGCTGAAAATACAAATTTTAAATTTCTTAATACTTTAAATGCTCTTTTATGATTAGATCTGTTAATCAAAAGATGGGAACGCCAGTATCGGAGTAAAAGTGTCGCCGACCCATTAGTGCCAAATTTGCTAGAAGAAAACATCGATGAAGTGAAAACTCCAGAATCAGATCTTGATCATGAACAGAATGTTAGTCACAACGAATATATTTTGCAATGGTACCGTGGTGTAGTGGAGAAGACGAAACGGAATTCGATTCCCTGGTGGATCCACTCCATACAGATCAGAATCGATGGGGACATAGTCAGGGTTGAGGCGGATGTGGCCGCGGAACCCAGAACATCCGTAGAGATGTGTTGGTGCTCCGATAAAAAGGTGAATGAATTCCTTTTCTGATTAGGGAATTTGCATCAGCAGAATTTTAAGGGAAATTGCACAGGCCCATTTGAAGCGATGTAAAAATTTGGCGGAAAATTTATTGCAAATGACATGACACAATGTGTCAAATTTGACCACAAGACCATTATGACGAACCAACCAAGAGCAAAATCACCATTATTGAATAATTTGGTGGTCGTGGAATCTTTTATAAACAAAGGTTAGGTATTAAGTTAGGTATTATATTATATACTTTGTTGATAATTATTATTTTTTCAAATATCAAAAAATACAAAAATATAATAAGCATGACTATAGCCATGACAGAATTCTCACAAAATATCACTAATAATCCAACTAATTGGATGAAGCACAATAATATAAATGGCGAAAATTGCAATGGTCATGAAAGAACAAGAAAAATATGCGCCAATAAAGAATTTTATTTGAGGATTATGTACAGCAAATGTAATTTTGCGCGAGGTAATTTGCAAACAAACCATCTAAATAAATTAATTATCCAATAAATTTATTTTGCAGAATATGGCCAGAATATGGGCGATACGAAAGTGCGTTAGATTTGATCTTCTCCCACCCGAAAATGATAAATAATATGATGAATTAATAGTGGAAACATTTGTTTTTTTGTAGTGTCAATGTCAAACGGATGGAAATAAATTTGAGTAATACCAAGTCATTAAAATGTTATTTATTATTTTAGAGTGTATCAGGTATCTACAATATAAACCCAAAAAATGGAAATATATCATCGATAATAATGACCGATTTATCGAAGTGGATTATGTTAATTTGATTTTAAAAATATTTTGTAAAAGAGGGTGACAGAACTATTCTGCATCCTAAGTAGTTTCTTTCCGCTAGCTAATTAATAATAAATTTTGTGCCCTCACATAACATTAAAAAATAAGCACCAATCTACTAAAAGTATTCCTTCTAATATAAGCATCGCGTTGAATGGACAGTGAAAATATAAGCCACGTGGATTGTATTTGAGAGTATATGATAATTTATATTCAAAAAATCAATGTTGTGCATAAATTAAGGTCTAGCGAGCATAATTTGCCCCAAAAGCAGTGCTAGAATTTAACTAGAAAGGAATTTCCTAAGATTTTTCCATTAAATTAAATGATATAGAAGATATATTCCGGAAATTTTCGTTTGTGCGATATATTTGTAATATTCTTGCATGAAATGATGGATTTTGAATTTATATTCCTTTAAATTTTCAATTTAAGTAATTTTTCCACTAATATAAACATTTATGCGAGATAAAGTTTAATAAAAAAAGAACTCAATAATTTTGATAATTACTTGTATGATTTTTATCTGTTTTAATTTAGAATTTTTATGGTTTTAAACCAATAAATTTTTTTTTGCTAATTTTAGATCATTAGGGTCTCAAAAAATCGATTATATTTTTAAAATTTTAATCTTTCAAAAAAATTCTCTTTTTTAATTTCATTTGTATGATAGTTTGATTTTATTTCGGCCCTTTCAAAAGTTCACAAAAATTTAGAACTTCTTAAATTAAAATTTCTTCTTGTTTAAATACTTTATATATTAAAAATTTGATACTTTCAAATTAACCATAAAAATAAAGCTTTCACATTTTCGATCAAACTTAAACTAATCAATCAGTTCATATTTGTTTGATATTTCTAAAAATTATTTAAATTGAATTGTGAGTATGCTAAATAACAAAATGCATCATTAACAAAATCATAAAATACAGAATAATGATTTTTTATCGAATATTTATATAAATTATTATTATTCGGCTTATATATATTATAAACATTTTCCAGCATTTAATAATTGTGGATAAAATCCACACCTAATACCTATAGAAAAAAATCAAAATGCAATCGATCAAATTTATAATTTTTGCCGGCATAATCTTAAATCACTACGCAGGTATTTTTTAAAATAAAAATTTTTTTATGAGATAGATAAATTTTTATTTATAAATTGTAATTAAAAAATAATTAAGATTTAACCAATAGGGCTAAATTGATATCGTTTTTTGAAATTGGACATGGCTTTAAAGTCCATCAAATTTTATTTAAAGGATATTTCCTTTAATTAGATAACGCTGAATGAATCAAAATAGAATTTAAGTGTGCCAAAAGTTTAATAGTTCGAATGTAAGGTTTTTTTAAATTTAAATGTTGTTTTTTATCCTTCATATACTTATGTTATCCAGAGCACTTACAATTTAATGATTATTTTATTCATTTGCTTATTAATTCTACATTAGGTCTCTAGTATTTGGAGGGAATATCTGTGTGTCGTGCTGGATCGTTTTGGCAAAAATGTCAGATTGGGCGTTTTGCCAATTCGGTTCGAAAGAATAAATCCCTCCAAAAACTTTTTGCAAAAATTGTTAGGCAGAAGTGTAAAAAGCAAAGTTGCGTAGAATTTTATGCTTATCTCCTAGTATTTTTTATTTTTCCCAAATTCAAACAAAAATTTCGAATTTTGGTGAAAACCCTAATTTTCGATATTTTTACCTAAATTTCAAAATTTTTGGTCGAATTCTTAAAAAATAAAATACCAGCAGGAGACAGAGCATAAAATTCTGTTCAGTTTTGTCGCTGAAAGTTTTGGTCTAACAAGTCTTATAAAAAAGTTTTTGGAGAACATATTCGGTTTTGACACTTTTTTTATAAAACGCCATAGCACCGTTCCTTAACCATTTGCTCTGCATCACCGCTAGACTAATGGCTGGGTGAAGGGATGTGCTCCCCACGGGCTTGAGTATATGTCCGACGCAGTGGTGGGATTCGAACCCATGTCCCGGGATTTGTGTCCTGTCTGAAACCGTATTTCTTGTATTAGACTCCCGGGGATTTATTTTTAAACCCCTCTTCAGAGGGGGGGGGGTCGATTACAGGAGGATGAATTGCAGAGGGACTTGATACAGGAACTACGGTAGACCATTGTACCACGCATATGATTGATGTTTTTATGCATAACAATTCGATGTGCGGACCAATGGTGGTTTTACACTAATTTTGACATATTTATGGGCTCATACTTTTCCCTAATTCTTCTTCTCATCGCAGAGGCCGAAATAGATCCTTCCGAATGCGTCGTCGATACGCTGATCATTAACCATGGAGCCATCCCCAAACAGAATGATGATGGTCAAGAGCCGGGCAAATACTTCTTGGAAATTTTCCCTCTTGCAACCATTTTTGTACAGAATGGACAAGGAGGTCTGGGGAAATTTGATTTAATATGAAGCGGATTATTCGCTCTAAGATTGCTTAGCAATTTTCATATTTTTTTATATATTCAAAACTGCTGAGCTTTCTAACATTTAATCAATTTGCCTATTTGGTAAGGCGTTTTTTAAATTAGCTGAACGAATTTCCCAAAAATGGGATACAGATGGAACCCATTATGGACTAATTTGAGCTAAATTTAATTAACACATATATACAATAATTTGGATTATAAAATTAAAATGCTCAAATTTTTAGTACATATATATCCGCCCCTTGTAAAAGAATTGTGGGCCAAATGTGCGGAAGATGAACAAGTGCGGCGGATGGGTGAAGATGGACTGCAGAGAAGAGACAATATAAGGCCAATCATGCAAGGGGATGATGACCGTTTCTATGTCTCCCGACATCTTGGATATGTATTACGTAAGTCAAATGGCACAAAAAAGTTAAAAAATAAGATATGATAAATATTGATATACAATTAATTGATTAGACAATTAAGACGATATCAGTATAACTGATTGAACATTTGGCGCTATCTTAAAAGTGACACTTTTGGGCTCAAATATTTTTAGAGTCCCGGGACTCAAAATTTGCCCAAATTAAGTACGGACACCATATTGATCTGCCCGTATCAAGTGCGGGCACCATACAATTTTTATTTTTTAGTCGGTCAGGTATTTTGTTGCCGTGTGAATTACAGTGTTGAATAATAAATAAATGATAAAAAATTTGTGTACTATGACTCTAAAATAAGAAGTGCCACTTTTAAGATAGCGACAACATTTGATTCGATTGAATTAGGGACGAAATAATAAAGTATCATTTCACGTTTATTCCTATTCTCAGCAATATAGATATCAATTAAATAATAAGAAGAAATAATGATGAGTTATTCAATTTTAAAAAATGTTTGAAATTTTCTTTATTTTTAGATATTGCAAAATGTGCTGCAAATTATGCATCAATATATTATGAAAATGCCAAAACGGACATGGTCAATCCAGATCAGATAAAGGTCATCGCGAACACTTTACCAGATATTGTCCATTCCGAAATGGATGGATTTGTAGAGCTAAAGGAATGCATGGAAAGAATGAAAAGACCAGAGGATAATGAACGATCTCTGATTGGCAAAATTCCAACATTGTTCGGCACCAAAAAGGGTCAGATCTAGCTCAAAAAGTTTTATAAATTTTCTACACTTTTGTCCAGAAAACAAGGATGAATGCATCGTCACGGGCACAAGCGATGATCAGAAAAACGAAGGACCAAACAGTTCAGGGGTTATAATAGAATGTATCAATATACAGGAGTTGAAACAAAGGCCCGAAATAAAGGAACTTCTGCAAGGACAGTTGAATTTGACAGGGGAGATCAATAATCAAATTGGTAATTACAAGTAATTTTGTTCAGAGTTTGGTCCAAACTCAAATCCATACAAATTCAATGGGAAGGATGGTAAAAGTTTCGTAAGAAGTTGGTCCAGAATATTCTAGGACAAGGGATAAACAAGATTGTTGGCCCATTGTATCCAGTTCGAATCTGGTTTTAATTAATATATTTTTAACTAAAAACAAATATATTCTATTAAATTTTTGTAAAAAATTTCCTTTTTGAATCCGTAATGTAAAATCAATCCACACTTGTTAAAAATTTACTTGATGCATAATGCATAACATAGATCATTTTGGTTACACTTCAAATTGATTGATTGATTGATTTATCTGCCACTACCATTTATTGGGCGTGTCCAGGAAATGTACGAACAAAACAAAGCAAATAATGAAATAAATGAAACAATCAATGCGATGTGTCAGATCGTGATCCGGGGGTAGGCCTTATGAGTATGAGATATGGAGACAGATTGATCGAGTCTAGAAGCTTAGCGAACAACTCTGGGGTAGATTTTCTGATATTTATAGGAAGCCCAGAGAATAATCCGGGAACTTCTACAAAAAAAGAATTATGGTTGGTTGCTAGAGATTGGTTGGTTGCTAGAGATGGGAAAATTTTAAATTTTATATAGTACAAATAAAAATTATGTTAAAAAAACACTAAATTAGTTGCCGAAATGCGCTGTGCCGGAGAATTTTTGGTTACTAAAATGATGGCGAAAACACACCTGGAATTGTATGAAGGGGACGAAGATCTATCGGCCAGGAGTGTTGTGAAGCCAAATGAGCCGATTGGACAGGACGCCGAACATTTGTACAAAGAGCATTGTGCCGCGTCGGTGGTTCGCCGGAATGCCATGCGACAACATGGAATGGGCGGAATGCTGAACGCATCCTACGGCACCATATATCTTGATCCGGAACTACAAAAGGCATTGAGTTAGTTTTTTTTTACAAAAATGTACTTAAGTAATTATACATTTACACTGTTTATATGTTTGTAATGAATATTTTAATCTTAATACCTATACTTATTTTGTGAAATGAAGTACCATAAAATGATTGACCAATTTAGACAAAGTATCTCATGTTTAACTTTTTTACTAGAAGTTCAATATAGGTAATGATGATCCACCCATTTCAGATTTATATTTTTTCGCAACTTTTACTAAATATAGTAGAATCCACCATAAAAAATTGTGAATTTAATTGTAGTTTAAAAAATACAATCTAATGAATTTACTTAGGGTGTAACATAAGTTCTGACACACCTTCAAAGAGGCGAATTAAAAAATTCATAACTTTGTTAATTAGCTATCAATCTCTTTGAACTTTTTTTTATTTTGTAGAATTAAGTGTCCTCTTTATTTTCCTAAAGAAAATTTTTAATCAGCCCTTTTTAGAAAAAAGTTACAAATTTTTATATAAAGACAGTCAAAATTCTCAATCGACTATACTTTTTACATGGTCTCTAGATGAACTTTTCCGCAAAGATGAGAATCTAATTTCTGTTGAAAAAGATAACCCTAAGGACCCTCTTTTATGGAGCAAAAAAGAAAAAAATTTAGAAAACGCAGCCAAGACTAATATGAGGTCTGCAAAACCACCTAAAAATTAGGGCAATTTCTTGGGTCAAAATGAGAATCTCAGCTGTGAGACTTTTTCAAATGTAAAAATCCTTATTATTCTATAGTATTATGCAATAATAAGTCAAATGTAGAAGAATTTCTATTACTCTAGCTTATTTTTGGTCACTTTCCTAAAAGTATAATTTTTGGAGGTTAAGCTCAAAATTGAGGTTTTAAAAAGAGCACCTTGGAAAAAATTGAACATTAAAGCTGGAAAGCTCATTTTTACCCAGAATATTCATCAAATTGTGCTCTATAAGTTTACCAGTTCAAATGCTTCGCTAACCCATTTCATTATCGAGAAATAATTAATCCAATTTGACCATGTCGAAAATGACCTTAGGTTATATTTTGTCTCCGAACTCCCCTGGATTTTAAGCAATCGGCTTTAATTTTTTGCCCAAAAAGTGGCAAGATATTATCAATAATATTAGTGGATATTCAAGTATCGTTTATGTTTAAAACATTTTTTAAATAAATATTTACTCAAATTTTAAGAAAGTGTGTCAAAACTTATGTTACACCCTAAGTATTAACTTAGGAAAACTTGTAGATTTTTCTTTTTAAAATTTATAACTATTTTTAATTAATCTGCTAGTGATTTTTTACAAAATAAAATTTTTATAAAATTGATATAATTTTCGCCATTATTGTTTTCGATTTCGCCGTTATTTGTTTCGATTCAATTGCTTAATAAGCTAATAAAAATATCAGAAGAAATAAAAGCTACTAATTTTTATTTTTAAGACAATTTATCGATGCATTTGGCCGATTCATTGGCAGCCAAATATTTATCTTCCGGTGGTGTGGACATTGTCCGGCTTAATTCGCGATCAGATGTGCTTATGGCTAAGAATATAAGTGCATCTTTTTTCCGAATTCAAATTCGCCACGGAAAAGTTGAATTGAAGTACAAAATTGCTGAAAATGAGGAAAGTGATCTTTACAATTATATCAAATCAATGGATGACAAAAAATTCAAAAATTGGGAACAGAAAACTGTGGCCGAAATGATCCAGATATTTGATGAAAATCAATTATTTTTGTCCAACGAATTTATGAAAAATTACTTGGACCAAAACAAAGGTTGGTTGATCCTTTATGTCTTCCCATGATAGTTGGGTTAAAAATAAAAATCGTTAAGAAGTTTAAAAATTATTTTATTCGTTTCTTTTATAAAAATGTTTTTAAATATTATTCTCTTAATCAGATTTTTTTTGCTAAATCTTTTTCAATCTTTATCGTAAAGAAAGCTTAAATAATAATAAACAAGAAATTCTTAAGTTTTTTTTTGCTAACTTACTATAAAAATTGGTTATAATACTAAGTCAACCACCGGCGGACGAAAAGATGAGTGGATATTCTTTTTGAAGAAAGTTTATTGTACATTTATATTGCGATAGGATTAAGTGATTTTTTATCAATTTATCCTTTTATATACATATAGGACAAGAACGCATATTGTACAGCAACATGTCATGCCTTGCAGATTTTATGGTCATTCACCAGGGAAAGACTCCAAAATTTGGGGAAGATGGCAAAATTGTACCCAGTGGGTACACTTTACTGGTGGATAAACGCCAAATTGGAGAGGAAAAATTCGCGCAATTGGCAAAATGTTTAGGGGAAAATGATTGGGTGCATTTTGGTCGAGAAGGCATAGAAGTGCTAGATGTGGTTGAGTATATCCATCTGTGGGAGGAGGACAAGTATCAAGTATCGGAGGAGCTGGGAAGACTGCTTGGTAAATAATGCAAAAATGGATATATATTAAAAAATGTTAAAAAAACCCAATAAAATAATATGCTAAATAGTTTATCAAATTCAAAAATGTCTAAATTACAATTTTTAGGCTTTAATCTAAAATTACCAAAAAATTAAAATATAATTTTATAAAAAACTGAATTGATAGAAACAATGAGAAAATTTTTTCGTTTTATTTTTTTTAATTTAAAAATTTTGAAATTATTAACCTTTATGAAAATCCCGTATAATTTTTTTAAATCACTAAATTGGCTGGAAAACTTATTTTATTTTTTTCAGGGGGGGGGTTGAAACTAGAGAAGTACCCCTTGTATTTATAGATTTTTGTTATAATAATTTCGAAAATTTGATTTTTCTCTTTATTGGATTTTTAGACATTTTGTATTATATATCATCCTTTTTTCACTTTTCGACCAAATGACATAGCCACAATCAAATGTTAAAATAAATAGCAATTCGATCAGTGAAAACTATTTCCACTTTGCTTTTTGTAAGTCTCTCCTTTAAAATAAACTCTTTTTAAATTTTTAAAAATGCATTCATCAGATATTTAAGAAAAAAATAGTGAATAAAATGAATAAATAGAAAATATATGTTGAAAAAATTAGCAGTTTTTAATTATTTATTAAATGAGGCAAATTTATTGCAATATCGAAAATTAATTTAAAAACAGTTTTTGATTCAAAAGCTTTTTATTAAAATAAAATAATAATGGTATAGGGAATAGTTCAGAGACATCTTTCGTCAATTATTATATTTTTTACCAAAAAGACAGTGATTTCATGGCGAATTATTAAGAAACAAGCAATCAAATTTTATAGCAAATGAAAAGGAAAATTCAACATAAATAATTTTGTGAGAAATAGAAAAGTGATAATTTGTAAAAAAAATCTTTTTTATACAAGTATAGCTTAAAATTTTTGAAGTGATTAAAAATAATCTGCTTGAAATATGTTTATGCTCCCAAGGGTCATGAAAAATCATCCCTTAAAATAAGTCCCTCAGGAGAGCTTTAATTAAAAACCAGAGGGGATGGTTCTGTCTAAAATTCATCAAAAAACAAGCAAATATTTAGTTAATTTGCGATGTGTTGCGGATTATATGACGCTGAATAATAGAAATATTCGTGTCCAAAGTTACGTTTTAAATAACATGAGAATCTATCATAAAACAATACCTCGGAATATTCTCCGAGAGGCCGAAAATTCGGAGGAATTTGACAAAATGGTGCAATGTATGAAAGAGCCAAACAAAAATTATCAAATTTTGGGAAAAATTGTGCCACCCTTGATACGGTACGAGGATGAACATGGAAATGGCATTAGAATCCAGTTGAAGGAGTCAAATAATCCCATCATGGATAAAATATTATCGCATGCCTATATCAATGAAGAAATTGCTAAAATCATCAGTAAGTAATCCAAATTGAATTATTTATATAAAAAATATAATTAATTTTAACTTAATTCTATAAATTATTTTAACAATGGAAGTTATACCGTGGGTTTGCGCAAATGTAATCTTCTATCATCAGAACACTTACCATTCTGATAAATAATTCTTAAATTCATTCAAAAACGAACTTTTCTGCATATATCTGTTATGAAAAGTGGAATTAATAAGTATTTAATGTACAGATTGGTTTTAATAATGAAATTTTTGCATTATTTATGTTATAGGAACAAAAACCTCATGCATTGGCTATGCTCTAGTAGAGCAACGAAATGCCAGAACGAGCTTGGTGAGGGATATCGAAGTGTTCGATAAAGTGTTCAGGAAGGTGGATGTACGAAAATTGCCCGAAAATTTGCTGGAAGAAACCGGATGCGATCAAATATTTCGAACAGTGGACGAGCACAAGTGGAAGATGGAACAAAGACTGAATGAAAATACGCCGAAGGACATGATTTTGAAGCAATTTATAATCACTGATGAGTTGCTACTCCAAAAAATTGGTATAATTCAGTTTTGAGTCGTTTAATAAAAAGCCAATGGGGTCAACATAACAAAATTGTCGAAGCTTGCTAGGCCAAAAAACTATAAGAAACATCTGAAACTATTTCAAAAAATGCTTAATTTTATTTGGCCGCATTGTCCTTTTGGCCCCATTTTTTGTCAGTTTACCATTTTGGAAAATCGATAGTAGTCTTTCATATCTTTTAAATAATCCATTTTATGCTTTTTAACTATTTTGAATTATATTATCCATTATATATCTTTTTTCTGATTTTCCACAATTATTTACATATATTTTTTATTTTGCTATTACTATCAGATCAACAATCAATGTGTTTGGCGGACTGTTTGGCCACCCATTTTTGGCCAAAATATGTGGAAGAAATAACCGACGCAAATCATTATTTGAAATTTTTAACAGAACATTCAGGAGCTGCAATGCTCCGCTTCAATTTCCTTGATGATTTGGAGTTTCGGGGAATTTTGGGGCGATTTTTGCGGAATGCAGAAACAGTGGACGAATTCACCAAATGTGTTCCAAAATTAGCTAAAATAGCTGAAGAGCAACGATTGGACACATTTATGGCCCATGTTCATGTGTTTAATCCGGATCAATTGTTCTTGTCTAAGGAATTTGATCGTATGATACGTTTAATATTATGAATTTTATTAATTAATTTCTTTTAGTATTTGGTTGTTTCGCGGACTGGTTGGCATCAAAATTTGGTGCAAAATACATTGCTGAATTAGATTCACAAGAACAACGAATTGAATCAGCCAAACTCGGATTATCAATTTACAAATTGAAAACCGAACAAACGGAAGAATTTTCTGCGGTATTGAAGCGAAAGTTGCAAAACGCAAAAGATGATAATGAAGAATTCAAAAAATTGGCAAAATGTGTTCCCGAAGTAAAATTGTTTAAGGAAGAGATAATGGCAGATGCATCCGGGGAATTGCTGTACTTTTTTATGGGAAACCGTCTAGAAAAATTGGATACAAAATATCTAGGTTTATCCAAAAAATTTGATCGTAAGTTTATTTTAAAAAATAGAATTGAAAATATGTGAGTGATAGAGGTTCGCGATTAAAATATAGATAATGAATGCATAATTAAAAAGGAGCCTTTTATCGATTAATCAATTCGAAATTAGATTTAATTTATGCAGCTGTAAACTTATTATTTTTCTTTAGTTAAATTCTTTATTAAATCTGTTTTTTCAGTTACCAATTTACTTCCTGATTATTATCATGATCCAGCAAAATATGAGAATGATGAAACCGAAAATGTTTGCCTAATCTGTCACGAAGAATTTGAATCAGAAAATGGTGCCAAACGATTGACGCGTTGTAAGGTCAGAGAATATTTGCCAAAATAATCATTTAAGAAATCAATAACCAATCAATAATCAATCGTTAAATATTTTCACTTTTACAGCATTTATACCATGCAACTTGTATCAAATCTTGGTAATTATATACAGTATACATTTATATGATCCCTTTTTGTTCAATTAAGGCTGGAGAAACACAATCGATGCCCCTACTGTAGCGCCAAAATTTTCACATAAAACACTTGCTGAATTAGAACCAATTGATTTTTTACGTGATAACAATTGTTCAAATTATATGATCATTGCTAAAATAAAAAATTGAAATCATTTAAATAAAAAATCCAATTAAACAAAAAGAAGTAGAAAAACATTGATCGAAAATTAAAAATTATAATAATAAATTTTTATTAGCATTTGTCAAAAGAACATTCGCTTATAATTAATTAGCTGTCTAGAGGCGTTTTTCGGTGCTGGGACGTACATGTTACAGTTTGGCCGAAAACTTTTTTTGAGAATTGCTAGGCCGAAAGCATAAAAAGCCATTGTGAAAAATTTTCTATTATTTTTATTTTTTGAAATTTTAACAAAAATTCGAAAAAATAAAAATATGAAAAATAGAGCATAAAATTCTGTATGACGGCTTTTTATAAGTTCGGCGGAGCATTTATTAAAAAAAGTTTTCGGCCAAACTGGAACATATTGTGTTTTTTAACGCCCATATGTGTAACGCCCATTTTAGCGGTAAAGACCATTTTTTCATGAAAAAGACACTGGACAGTTGGGAATGCCCCAGGGATTTCCACTAAAAATCTCGATTTCTCGGATGTGTGACATTTGCGCTCCGGACATTTGCGCTCCAGACTTTTGCTCTCCAGTCATTTGCGCTCCCCAGCCAAATCGACATTTGCGCTCCAGACATTTGCGCCCCTCAGCCAAATCGACATTTGTGCTCCAGACATTTGCGCCCCAACCAAACTGACATTATTTCTTTCCAATCCTTTGCAATTTTTTCGAAACGAAATTTTAATCAAACAA